>CAUYRT010029827.1:0-25124 GCA_963574885.1 Lepilemur ruficaudatus
GTAGAGACGGGGTCTCGCTCTTGCTCAGGCTGGTCTTGAACTCCTGACCTTGAGCGATCCACCCGCCTCGGCCTCCCAGAGTGCTAGGATTACAGGCGTGAGCCACCGCGCCCGGCCTTAAGAAGGATTTTAAGTGATACAAAAACATTATTGCATTAAGCCTAATTCAGTAGTACACAAGTTAATCACATACATTATAGTCAGTGGTATCTTTGGCTCACTGGAATATGGCAGTGAGAATCACAATGCAGTATCCTGCTTAATCCTCAGACAGCCCTGCAAGGTGGGTTGTTATTATTTCTGTTTTACAGATGGGAACATTGAAATGACTAGCTCAGTATCTCACAGCTGCTTAGTGGTGGCACCATCATCTGAACCAGAGTTCAAGCTGCTTACCCAAAGTAAGTTGCTGCAAGCGAAGAGAATCATTAATTAAAAAGAAAATGAAGGGAAGACACAGTCACATGATGAAATAACAATAGCAACCTGGTGTTTCACACTTGGCTTAAGTATTTCTAGCGTGGGTGAGCTTGTTATGTTATAATGCCAGCTATTTTATTCTGAATGGCTCTCTCTTCTCTTTTATTGGACCTAGCGATTATATCTGCAGAGACCCTATTTCCAAATGAAGTCACGTTCATAGCTACCAGGGGTTAGGACTTCAACGTGTCTTTAGGGGGTTGGGTACACTCAACCCGTAATATCTAGAGCAGAGACTTTCAAAGAGGAAGCAGAGGACACTAATAGGGTTGGGTGAGGTTGGAGATCTAAGAAAAGGTGATGTTTTGAGATTTATTCAGTAAGTAGGCACGAGGGATTTCTCTGAATAAGTAATACAGCCCAGACCAAACCTCTGGGCTCAAATAAGGGAAAGCAAGATTTCAGTCCCCTGTGGGGGCAGGGGGAATTTGGACCTAAATCCTAGAGGAACTGCAATGCTGAGTAGGTTCCCAAGGTATAAACAGGAGCCCTCCAGTTGACACTAAGTATCCTTTTTACTTTTGGAAGTGCCTCCCCTCAAACAGGGGATAAATAACATCTTGTCAACTTCAAGGTGTTAATATAGTTTTAACGCCTTCATAGAAGCAGCCTGGTAGATTGTGGTTACCTGGCCAATTTCCAACACAGATAATTAGATTTTACTTACATAAGATGCTTTTGAAATCTCCTCAGAATGAGAATGTCTTTATTTTCCGGTGGAAACACTTAACTGAGTTTGCTCTGTGTATGCATCGAGTATTGTCGGCTCTTGAGAGCTTTCCTGGTGGGTTAGGATGAGTCTGCCAGGTTTTTGAAGTGTTTAAAGATACTATGAATAAAAGGTACATCATAAAGTAGAGAGGTCTTGTTACCATAATCTGTGTATCTGTACCATTGGTATTTCCAGAGTAACCAATCTTGATTTCCCAAAAGAGAGGATAAAGGACTACAAGTAAGAAGCAGTAATGGCTGAGATATTAAGAAAGTCATCTCTTTTGTATTATAGTCAAAAAATCTTTTGTAAATACCATGTAAATGACAACCATGGAAAGAAAAATATGGAAAATGTACTTCACCTAGACTTTTCTAATCCTTACAGGATTTTGAATCAGCGAAAATTAGATCATCCCCTAAGTGGGTTTTTATGTAGCCATTTCTTTTCCAGTTTTCCATTCCTTTCTAACACTTGATCTTTGTATGAAAACTGTGGCCACATTCGGAGACGTGAGTCATGGTACTTTAAAATGTTTTCACCATGTTTTAGACATCACAGGATACCATGGCAGGAGAAGAGTAGTCTCTTGGCATCCACAAATGTTATGTCCTGAGATTTGACCTTTCACACAAGTTCATTACACGTGTTAATTTAGCTCATGCACTACGCTCGCAGGCCGCTCGTTATCTGAATCACATTTTGGCTTTTGTTAAGAACATATTTTGTATGCGTTTACCTGTATATCTCCCCCCACTGATGTAGTGTGCATGTATAGTTCTGGAGAAGAAAAGATCTTCACAAAAAGAAAGCCAGTTTCATTGGAAATAAGAAGAGAGTGATAGAGTGGTAACTTACATCCTGACAGAATGGCCTCAGATAACCAAAGAATAGAATGTCATGCTCTTCAGGGATTTGGATCTGTAATATAAATGAAGTCATCATAACCTCTATACAGAAACTAGATAAAGTGAATATGAAACTGTTTCAATGAGTTTTCCAGGTCTTGTAAATACGGCTGAAGTGGGAACTCAAGCTCTAGCCAAGGCACTAAAATAGCTGCTGAAATGATCTTTAAGGTAAATAGAAATATAAGAATTTCAACTTTATTTTTTAATGCACGAACCCATGTTTGTGGTTATTGCCTGGAATAGTTTTCTCACTCCTTCCCCTTTTGAAGGTCTGTTACCTTCCCTCCCCCTCCCCCAACAACTGGACCTGAGCACACGACCCAGGGCAGGCCCGTCAGAGGACACTGTTCCCTGGCCCGGTGACTGCCCAGCGAGTGAGCAGGGCAGTCACAGGTTATGTCGTGGCTCAGTTTTGCTAGAATTGGTGGACCCACCTCCCGAGTTACTGAGCTGACAGGATGTGCTTTGGAGGATGCTTGGAGTAAGTCTAACCACACTAAGTGAAAATAAGACCAGTGGGCAGAGAGAAGCTGATCTGAGTTGAACATTAAGGAAGGCTTTGCTTAAACTCAGGTCCATTTGCACCTGAAGGCAGTGTTTGCATTTTACTGCATTTTATGGGGGGAAAGATGTGGTTAGTAGTATTTGTGAATTACAGGATTTGTAAAGATCTTAAGACAAGATCCTTCACGTGGCTTAAAGTTCTGTGGTATCTTATACTCTCCCACCTAGGTGCTAAGAAGCATTTAGACTTCTTTGTTAGCTTTGGGGCTTTGATGAATTCTTGACTGTTTTAAGACACTGCCAAACTCTTTTTGCTTCATTTTAAATACATTATCTTTACAAACAAGGAAAAGAGTTGTGTGCACCAATTAACAATTTAGAAACCTGTGAATGTTTAGCTACTTGTACTTTAATAATGAATATCAGTTAAAGGGCTCTATAAATGATGGAAATCTCAAAGTGTGGTAATAAAAATGTGCTACTTACCCTCAAAATAGTAATTCCTATGTAATTTATTCATACGTAATTTCTGTTTCAAATATTTCTGCAGTTATTTTTTTCTGATTCGGTTGTATTGTGTGGAAATCGGTGAATAAGAAAGCAGTGTGTGTCATCTTGCTTGCAGTTTACATCCTCAGATGTAAAATTGGGACCGTCAGCCATTATCTGGCATTGAAAGAAGAAGGCAAAATAGAAAATAGGATATACACCAACTCTTCGAAAGCACGGACTGATGCTAGGGATACTTAACCACTGGAAATATTAAAATCATTTACGAAGGGGGCAGTTCCAAGCAAGTGCAGCTAAGAGACCTGTGGTATCATAGCCATGGGGAACTGACCGTGTATTGAATTGTTCATCTGTGCCAGTTACTACAGCTTGATCAGATTTAATCTTTGCAGCCACTCTGCATGACAGGTATCACCCTACACATCGGGAACTCGAGGCTTAGAGAGGTGGAGGGACTCACAAAGGCAAGATAGACTCTTTCTCCCGCCCGTGTTCCTTCCATGGCTCCTCCCTGGATGAAGTTCAGACTTCCTAGCTCGGATGACAAGACCCTTATTATCTGTCCCTTGTTAATCTTCATGGCTTCATTGCTTTTCATTCCTCACCCAGACTTCAAGTGTACAGGTCTTGTTTGACTTCCTAAAACATGCCACAAGTTATTTCTTCTACCATGAGCCGCATTCCCTATTGCTGTCCCACCATTCTGTGACTAGCTCTTCATTCTTCAGGTTTCAGCTTAAGCGCCACCTCCAGGAAACCTCATCGCGTCCCGCATGCCCATGGCGTTGTTCCTCCTTTGTGCTTTCAGCAAATAGTCACTGTGGACTCCCTGTGTGCCAGTCACCATCCTAGGCACCAGGAATAGAAGGGTAAACAAAGAAGAAAGAAATCTGTCTGTAGAGCTTGCACTCTAGTATTATTACTTGTTAATTCGGTGTTCCTCCTTAGATGTTTGCTTCCTAAGAGCATACTGATTATTATGTCTGAATTGTTCTGTTGCCTTCTCAGGGTCTAACACAATGGGAGATTATGAGAAGGATTCAGGCATTTAATATTTATTGAATCAGGAGAGAAATGAATGTGTTCGTTCATTATTTAATTTATAGTTGCTGTATAGGAGTCTAAGAACGTTCTGGTTGGTCCCTTTTATCTTTTCACGCTGCCACCATCGTATCACAAGACCTCACTGCCTCGTGACTGTGTTGATGCTGTGAACCTCCAGTTGCTTCCAGTTTTTCTTCACCATTGGATTCTCCAGCGAGTTGCCAGATTTATTTTCTTAGGCACTGCTAGAATTGTTCTGCTTGGAACACCTCATGCTAGAATTCAGGTTAATGTCACCTTCCTGCTCTAATTTAGCTGTTTCACATAGACCCCCTCATCAGTCCAATTCTTTTTACAGTCTGGTTATTTTAGTTTGTTTGCACCTTTCTGCCTAAAGGCCCCTTCCTCTTATTCTTAGTTTATTACAGATTTCAACACTGCAAGTCACTTCCCTTGGTTACGTTGTCTGTGATAAATATCAGCCAAGCTTCATTTTCATAATTTCTGATTTCCTACAAGACTTACTGTCTGTACTGGTAGTATTTCAAAATAAAGTCGTAAGCAGCAGAATCTGCCCCCCACCACAGCTTAACACACGCGCAGGCATGTACACACACACCAGAAAGAAAGCTTACATGGAGCTCCAAGTTATAAAAAAAAGATAAAAGTATAGATTCTTGTAGTAATGACCCCAGTACTCCTCATGAACACCTCAGCTCTGCAGAACGCATCTGAAGCCAATGCGACCTCTACCACGCTGATCTTTGCTTGGTCTTTCTATTAGCAAGAAGAAAGAGCACTCAGGATGCCCTAGCACTGCTGAGAGGAAAATTATCTGTGAGCAGAAGAAGGGAGCCCTACTTGCCCTGCCTGCCCAAGCAAACATGGCAGGGCTCTTGTTCTTGACTTTCTTCCACTTCCCGGAAAACATCGGTAGGGCACAGGGAGTCGAGTCTGGTTTCATCCTTTTCTGTAGTTTTGAGATACTTGAAATGAGATGGTAGGAATCCTCTAGACTAGACCGCTCTGAGTCTTTTTTAGCAATTCACAATCTGCGTGTCCATGAACCACAGAGGGAAGTCCTGTGGTCCAAGAGTCAATGTCTCCTTAATGATGAAAGGTCAGATAGGTAGCAGTTGACCAATCGGAAGCCCCATTTGGTCCCTGTTCATAAGTCTGGACACCCCAAGCGTACTCTGTGTTTCTTAAAAGAATTAATTGTATTAGTATGTTGTTGCTATGAAATCACACATTTTTAAGTTATTTCATATTTATATAAGCTTCCTACAAGTTTGAAAGAATGACTGTGTTTTTAATTCTGTATTATACCTATCACATAGAAGTTACTTAATAACTACCTACTAATTGAAACTGAATAAAGTATCCTAGTTTATGTACTTAGCTATGGTTTAAGAACATTCTTCTGCTCTGACATGTGAACTCTCTCTGTAAAATATAACATCATAGAAGAAATCAAATGTTCTTTTCTAAAATGTATTTCAGGTTAGTGACATGACTAATAACAGATTTAATATTTTAAAAGACAGTCTTAGATGTATTAAAAACTTACACCAATTATTAAAAATATATTAAACAGTGAATACAGAAGATGCGAAGAATTCTGGAAATGTAATGAAGCAGGCCTACCAGGCAACGCAACTTGAAATTATGTGGTTTTATAAAACAAACTTTTCCCAAGTAAGGAGCAGTTTAATAACTTATCAAACACATATCATGAACGTGTTTTTCAGTTCTCTTTATTTTGTCCAGGGAAGGGAAAAGAGTCGATTGGCAATTCTGATTGGTCTTTTTTGCAGTTCAAATATAAAAACAACATTTAGCATTTTTGAACTGACAAAAATTAAACTAAATTTGAAATTATGATTGCTGATGAATCACAATTTATGATGAGTTAGCAGCTATTTTGTGTTTTCCAGACACCTGCATTAATTTACCGCGATCACTCGTTTTATGTGCCATATATAACGTGTTCGGCAAATGTGATTTTCGCATAATTTTATTCAATAGTTGCCATACACTGAAAAACAAGAAACATAAGACCTTATTCCGGCCTAAATTGGAGACAAGCACATATGTAAATATACAAAATGTGCAAAGACTTCATGGATGCTGTAATTTAAGTCAGTTTAGGAAACTGTGATGCCTGTTTGTTTTATAGAGATAAATAACAATGATGATTCTTATCACTGTGGCTTGTAATAAACTCCATAAGCAAAGTCTTCAATTGAATGAACGTAAGTTGTGACATGGGAATTTGAGATAATCTAGGATGAGTTTTCAAATTTTCAGGTTTATACTGCCTTTGGATAAACAAAACCATCTCATCCCTTTTTTTGATATAATTTGAAATTTCCAAACAAAAATATCATTACTGAATGTAAAGTATTGGTAATTTAATAATTATTTTTTTTTAAAACCATGTATGTTACTGCCTCTGTTAATTAATTTGCTGGATGGCAAGCAGGCAATGAAATGATAAGACATCAGTGGGAGACCTAATGCTTTTAACCCCTTATTTCTTGACTGTACGCCAGTGTTGAGAAGCTTCAGTACAGAGAGGGAAATATGCTGATATCAGGAAGCCGATACTTTTCAGTATCATTTTTTATATGTACATCTTCACGAGTATGCTGTAGAGCTCCTGAGGGATGTTTTCCATTTCTTTATTGTCTCATTACAATGTAGCACAAGGAAAAAGTAATCAGTTTTTGGTGTTGATTCATCCTTTTAATATAAAATATTTAATAAGTATTTGATGTTTCAGTGTTTTACTCATTATTTTGGATATTTAACCAAATAAATACTTCTGGAATATCTACTTAATGAAAGATAAGAGAATGGAAGATAGAATAAAGAAATCTAGTTAGAATTAAGAAATGGAGGCTGGGCGCAGTGGCTTACGCCTGTAATCCTAGCACTCCAGGAGGCCAAGGTGGGAGGATCGCTCAAGGTCAGGAGTTTGAAACCATCCTGAGCAAGAGCGAGACCCCGTCTCTACTAAAAATACAAAGAAATTAATTGGCCAACTAAAAATATATAGAAAAAAAATTAGCTGGGCATGGTGGCGCATGCCTGTAGTCCCAGCTACTCGGGAGGCTGAGGCAGGAGGATCGCTTGAGCCCAGAAGTTTGAGGTTGCTGTGAGCTAGGCTGATGCCACAGCACTCTCGCCCGGGCAACAGAGCAAGACTCTGTCTCAAAAAAAAAAAAAAAGAAAAGAAAACAAGAAATGAGCTTATTGCCTTTGTCATAATTATTTTTCAGAGAATTCTTTTTCTTAACTAATTTTCAAATGAATGTGTTCTAATTTATCTGAGATTTTTGTGTATTTTAATAATTTGTCAATTCAGAATTAAAAATTCAATTTCCAAATATACTACATATTTTTACTGAAGAAGTGGTAGCATATAATCAACGTAAATCCTGCTTTCCATTAAGACATGTGAGTAAAATCATTTAGAAAAAGCACTTACTAGCTGTGTACTTACTGGTAGGCATAAACAGAGCTGACTATTGAAAGTCAATTTTAGCAAAAGCCCTTCTACTGATATTTCCCACTGCCTGTAATGGCCAAATTTATAATGAATATATGGACTTCAGAATTAAATGTCATTAGCTTTCTTGCCTTGAGATTTTAATATATTAAAAAATCCTTTAAATTGTCAAAATTTGAGAAGTACCATGAGAAGAAAAAGGGATAACTTACTTTTTTTTCCCTATTTAGAAGATTTTTCTTAACTGAATTTTCCAGAAATCCAAGAAGAGTGTTTTTTTTTGTTTGTTTTTAAATCCATTTGGTGAAATGTCTTACATTACTTCTATTTACTGTGTCACTTTTAGCTTTTAAAACATTACTACCATTACACAACCGTGGAACAGAGTAGTCTTGTAAATGTGCTTTGCTACAAAAAAAAAAAAAATGAGACTAACTGGAAACTCATCCTGGCTCTGCCACTCTCTGAAAGATTGGTAATACCACTAAAGCCATTTAGAGATATTTCCACTCTTAGAAAATGGAAATAGTGGGGCATGAGACCTGGTCTGTTTGATTTCAGCCTTAATAGCTTTCCGTATACAATAGCATGCATTTGGATAAAAAGTGGGAAAAATAGAACAACTTTTCGTGTGTTTTACTTATGGCTACATTGATTACAGATATGTAGTTTATCCGTCTAAATGTTGCGGAACATTCGGAATGTTTCCTAGGTAGATAATGTCTGGACTAACTGCCATGTCTCTGTTGCACATTTTGGTAGTATGTACCATGTTCTAAGCTATTTTCCATCCTCATATTATTTTGTTATTTTTTTAATCCTATGCAATAAGTTGTATTATGTGTCCCCTTATAGATTGAGGCAGCTGAAGCTGAGTAAATATCTTGTCCTAGTTACACAAGCGGTAATTTACAGGATATGGTAAAAGCCTTTAAAAATGTAGTAAAAAAGAAAAGACTGAATATGCAAAGGAGGGATTGAAATCAGCAAATTGGAAGAGTCCAGTAGGCATTCTGTGGATAGTAAAAGCTGGTTCAGGGAAAATGAATCAAATAGTAATTTCAAAAGAAGCCACAGCTTGTTGACTAAGGTGAAACAGGAGGAATGCATAAAATAAACTTGAAACCTAACAAAGAGCAATTATGATGCAAATGTTCCAGAATATTCTGAGTGAATAGGTAGAAGAAGAATAACAAACCTTTATTGTAATATTTATTAAGTACCAGGTATGTCCTAAGTACTTAACTGTTATGAAATTATAATTTAACTTATAATCCTTTGAGGAATGTGCTATTTTGAGGTTCAGTTTTATAGGTGAAAAAACAGTTAAAAAGAAGTTAGTTAATTCTGCAGGGTCGCTCAGCTGGTTGGGTGATGGAGCAGTCTAGCATCATGATCTGTGTCCTTAGTGTCCTTAACCATTGTACTCTACTGCCTCTCCCAAGGGTTAAAACACATCCAGGAAAAAGCAAAAAGTCATAAATGAAGAAATACTATAGCCACAGTTAATAAACGTTAAAAAAAAAAAAAAAAGCCCCAGAGATACAGGCTTGGAAGGCCCAACATGGTAACACCAAGGCAAGCTGAGCCTCCCAGATCCAGTTACAGGAATGAGTCCATCTTTCAGGTCCTGGAGGGAGTTCGTGGGGATCTGAAACCTGAAATCACTACTTTAAAAAGTGAAGAGTACAATTATGAATTTATTAACAATAGCTAGGTAGCTTATATTTACTGATCAAATTTATGTACGTTTGGCTGAAATGGTATCAACTCATAGTGTTCGTCCAGTACTCTTGGTTAACTCAGGACGACAATCAAGGGCTTAGTAAACTACATAATGTGCGTAAATTCACACATTAAAAAACCCTTTAGCTTCCTGGACTGACCAGATGTGGACACGTGAACAGAGTGATGACCAAATTGAATTAAATAATGCCATAAGTTTAGCATACTTATACTCAGTGTTATTATTTATTGGCATCACAATTTTGACTGTAACTAATATAATTCTATCACGTTATTTTGAACCCTTAATAATCAGGCGTTTTTTTTATAATACGGATCGGTGCTGAAATAAAAAAATAAAGATAAAGAAATTCTTATTCAATAAATTAAGTCTTTTTGGGAAACAAAATCTTATAAAGCATTCAATCCATGAAGGAAAAGAAAACTGCAAAAAATAATCTCAATGGAGAGAACACTCATCTTTAGGATTAAAAGTTTCAGTAATTTACTTTTTTATTGCTTGGAGTAGTGCACTGTGGACATGATCATGGTATTGTGTATGATTGGGCTGTCTATAAAATAGTTCTAAAAATGCAGGTTATTTTCTTTCTATCTGATTGCAGTTAAAACTGAAATTTATGGGATTAATAAAGTATTTAGTGCAGGATTGTTGTAATTATCAGTATCTGTTGTAATCTACAATGTATTCTACCCGTTTTTTCAATTGCCCCATTGTATTTCTCATTAACATTAACAGTTTATTTATCTTCATAAAACTATCACTGACATAAAAAATGATATACTGGTATTAATCTGAACTGATGTTATTATTTTTTTGTATTTGATTTTATAGCTTTATTTTTTCTTTTAAAATCTTCAAAATTTCTGTATTTAGCAAATTTTGATATGATTTAGAGTCTTTCCATATTATCAAGTGAGAGAGACCTGGTTAAGAATTCATATTTCCATAAAGTAATACATGTTTAGCATTTGAAAAATAGCATGGGAAAAATATTAATTATTTTGAAGTATACCTCTTTAGTGAGTTAGAACCCTGTTATTTTTTCCTTTTTTAGTATATTTTACAGTTGATACAGATTTCTAGATGTAAGCAAATGCTGTAATAAAATTTCAGTGTTACTTTCATCTCAGTAATTACCTGATTTTAGAAGTTTACACATTCTGCTAATGAACTATACATGTTCAGGCTGGTGAGTTTGTACTTGGAGCTTACCAGCCACTAAGGGCTACTTAGGCCTGGATTATCAGTAGGAAGCAACAGATAGTACCCACTGTGGTTAACCTCTAACAAAACATCTAAACACAATCTTTCTCCCCAAAATTATGGATTTTAGAAAAGAAAGAGTTCTGGTAGATAGAGTATTCAAAAACCAAACCAATAAATTCAATAGGTTAATCTTCTCATACTGAGAATCAGACATAAATTTGGTTCCTTAACATAGAGATTTTTATTTTTTCAGGGAAAATGTGGCTATTCTGGAAAAAATACTGGGTTGAAGTCAATGAAGCTGAAAGTAGTGTGGAACTCTAATGGTGAAAATTGCTAAATGATTCAGTAACATCTTTTCTAAAGGAAACATTGCAATCTGTTAGTTCAGTATGAACTGGAAAAACTTGTATAAGAAGTGATTCTACTTCATGCAAGTCTTCCAAGATGATAAAAGCCAATATTTTGGAGGGAACTAGAAGGTTGTTATAGAAAAACAAATAATGAGTCAAGAATTAAAAGCACTTGACTTCTAAATCATAGTATTGACACAGTCTTGCCAAGCAATTTTGAAATACTGATCCATTAGAAATCCATTTTTCATCTACAGTTTTTAGATGCATTGTTTGACAGTTTGGGTTTTTTGTTTTGGTTTTTTTTTTTTGTTTTTTAACTTCTTTGTCCCTAGACAACCTACTTTGTGCAAGCTTTCTTTAACCTGGAATTATATGATACTATAAAATTATTACTCAGTGTCAACAAGAGGATGATCCAGTGATGTTCTTTGATTGATTTCCTTTTATATAGGCAAGTAAACAGACCGAAGGTTTAAGTCTATGCACTAAGTCAAAACTATTGTAAGGAGTTTTAAATGAAAGAGTGTATTTTATATTACATTTGTTACGTATCTTCCATTCAGGATGCCAGTTGTATCAGAGTCTTTTTTAGGCTGTCATTTACATGGCAGTTATCCTGGGGCCTCATCCTAGTCTGTTCAGTACTGTCTACTTTGTCTTATAACTTCTAATGCAATAATTTAATAGTATGAACTTAGACCCAGTGAAATTCTTTGCAAATAATGAAATTGTAATATAGATTTTATAGATTTATGAAATTACTTTGGTCTTGCATACCTAACACACATACAGTATAAGCGTGGTTCTTGTTTTGAACACCTGTCCCTTATCACAGAGTCACCGGCATCTCTCTTGTCAGGAAGTGCAAGGCAAACACTCGATCCTGGTCGTGGTTATCTTTCTGACTTGTCCTCCCCCTTTGCCTGAGATTCTATTCTCAAGGGCCTCTTTGTCCTCAATGTGCTGGCCATTATCTTCCCTACTTGGGACTATGCTGATTTTAGGGACTCTTAGACTTGCCCCGCAACTGACTCATTGTCCAATTTGTGTATCAGAAGAGCTTGCTCAGCTAACTACAGAGAGTCCGTTGTTTCTGTCCTCACTCTTTACCACTGTCTCTGCTTAGCGCGACTTTGCTGTAATCTATGGTGAGTAGAGTCCTGAACTCCTGCTTAATGACTCCCTGACTAGGACACTGACTGCCCCTCATCTCTAAATCCCTCCTTTGTGCTAAGTGGCTTCATACACACACATGCACACACATACTAATATTTATGCTTGTGTTTATATATACTTGAACCCCTACGCTTGTGATTTCAAAGCTTAATAAATAGCTTTCGAGCAATAATATTAAAAAAAAAAAAAGTAAAAAGCTATTCCCTTCCCTGAGAAACAAAAACAAATCCTTTCTGCATGTCATTTTTCTGTTTTCTACTTCAAAATTCAACTGAGATCAAAAGCTGTTGGGACCACTCCTGTGTGAAACAATTTCCAATAAAGTTTTATTTAAAGTCGGCTAGGAGGGAGGGAAGCAATATTAAAAGGCGGTTATGCAAAAGTAGTTGTTGGCTTTGGTCTCACCTAGTAGTTGATTAGGCAGAAAATACAGATTTTCTGACAGTAGAAGGGAGAGAAGTAATAGTGTATAAGCGTTTCGGGATGTTGGTCACTCTTGTACCATTTGGCTGTATTCAGGTTGGTGAGAGTGGCCACGTTCAAAACCACTTAGTCACCCACTTAGGGAAAGCACTGAGATGACAATGACAACATTGCCTCCTCCCTGCCTAATAGATTCACCTGCTCAGTGTATCTGTAGCTCTTACTTCCCCAGTACAAAAGCAAATGGAGGATTACTTCTCACAGGGAAATAGCCATCCTGCCATGGCGTATTAGGTTGCTAATGGTTAGGAAAAGCGATGGTACAGGAAAAAAAAAACACTAATGTTTTATTTCAATATGTTTAATGTGTTCATTTTATTAAATGCCACGACTCTGTAAATTTCTGACATAAATGTGCACAGCTGTGTTAATAATCTTTGAAGACATGATGTTTTTTGGAATACTCAGCCAGATGGATGGATGCTTTCGTAGAGCTCTAGAAGTATTTTTATTACCTGTGTTGTGCTCCTGTGCTTTTGATGCTTTTTCAATATCGTAGGTCTGTCAGTGCTCGTCCCCAGCAGGGCACTGGGGTACTCTGCCCACCCGCATTCTCACTGGGAAGGAGAAGCAAGTACTGGGGAGCAAGGGGATTGTGGGAATGAGTATGTTGATGTGTGAGCTTATCTCGAAGGTGTAATAGGACTTATCCAAGCCTTGTTGTTTGAGATGCGCTGTCAAAACCAAATGAGGTAGAAAATAAAAGGACCCAAACTTCTGGGGAATTGGGGGCCCCGAGCTACCAAGCAGCCAGCTGGCATTAGCATGTGGCACTTCTTCTGGACACCAGTGTATTGGGAACCCAAGCAGATGGAGGGTGGGGGCCACAGGTAAGCGGAGAGTACAGCCTGGTAGCCTTTCTTCTTTGCGATGCCACGGCCCCTCCCTCCACCCCTTTGGGTCCCAATGTGTGGGTCCCTTTTGGATACCTCAGTATGGCAGCTACTTTCTTCCTGCAGTTTGATATCAAAAAAAAAATTCCCTAAAAATCATTTAATTGTACACTTAAAACAAAACAAAACAAAACAAAAATAGCATAAACACACAGGCCAGTTCTTAGAGAATCCATGTTTTTCCTGTTGTCCCTAAACCTATCAGAGGTTAGGCTAGTGGCAGAAAGCTATTGAAGAGGATCAAAAAGGGAAGGGCTTTGTACAAGCCTGTGCCTTCACCCTCTTTTGCTCTCCAGTCTTTCTTTCTGTCCACAGTGGGAAAGAGGAAGGCCATGTACACATGACCAGTCTTTTGGAGGAGAAGAAACCCATGGAGGAAGGCCATGTACATGTGACGAACTTTTTGGAGATTTACTGGGGAGGATATGGAGCCAGGCTGAGATTCCCACAGGAGGAAAAGGTACTACAAAGGGCCATTTTTACTCTTGCTTGATGAAGGCAGAACAGCAGAGGTGAGAGTTAATAAGTACATGATCCTTCAAGGCTCCTTACTGGTATATGCCTAACTTCTCTAGGTCACCCACGCGAACCAGCATGGAAAGAATATTTGAAGATTTGATGTCCAGTCTGAGAGTGGCTCTCAGCTAGTCCTGGGAAAGTGTATTCTGCCAGAAGCAAGGTGATCTGGGCCCAATCAACTTCACAAACAGGCAATGGGGTCCATCCTTTCCCTCTGGCTTGTGGAAGTATGGCTCTTCTCTGCACACAGTAGTCCAGGCTCCTATCCTAGCTAATTTTGCTCTTGCTCCAGAGAAGAGGCAACCTTGCTCTTGATGATCTGACTAGGTTAGGATAGCTGTATCAGTCAGGGTTCTTTCAAAAAATGATGGCATGCTCAAATTAGGATAATCTGAGGAGAGTTTAATAGCCAGCTATTTACAAAGGTGTGGTCAGGATGTATGGATACCACTCTAGGGTTCATGATAGTGGGGCTCCATTACTGCCCAAGCCAAATGGAAGAAGGGAGGATATGGCTTCCAGAAGCTGTATGGAGTAAGCTATATGAAGAGGGTCTCCTGACAGGAATGCCAATGATGTGAGAGCCATGGAATGAATACAGCTCCCTTCCCATCTCCCACTGGTGCACCATATTGGTCTAACCCAAAGGGAAACCAGAGAACCAGGGAGCTGGTTGATGTGGTCCCCACATTGAGTCCACTGGGGTCCAGAGCAGGTGGATGAGGGTGGGATGGGTCCAGAGGGACAAAGGGAAGGTATCCAGTGGGTAGTTATGGACCTCAGAACCTTTACCACACCTCTAGCCCCCTCTTCACAAGGGCAAATGCCTCTCTGCACGTTCACCTTTGCATCTGTTCCCTGGGAGTAAAAACTCTGAGGTTCACCATCTCTGGAGTGGAGCCAAGGGGCCCATCGATAGGATGGATCTGGCTCTTTTCACAGCAGCTGGGCCACCAGGCAGAGCAGAATGGAAAGAGCTAGAAGCCATGCTCTTTCCTCCAAAGGGCAAAAGCAGGTCTCTGGAAATGACCAGTTGGCAGTGAGCAAAGTTCAACACTGTTTGCTCCTGTTAACATCCTCTCATAGCCAGGGGCACAGAAAGTAGGTAGAAGTCAGGAAAATTCCAAGAAGCTTTTACTAAAAATAAAGCAAATAGCCATTTCTTACAAGATGCCCAGCCACTAATTAGCTGCAGTGCCTTCATACAAAGAGAGGCTCTTTGGCTACAGAATATGAATTTAAAAGCTAAGCTCCATCCAAAGTGGCAATTAAGGGCTTTACCCAATCATAATAAACCTCGGTCTTCCTTTCCTAAGCAAGCACCGCATCTTGTTGCCAGAGCAAACCCATCAGCTCATTCCTGGTTTCCTTCTTCAAACAGAGCAGAGCTCTGACACTCCACAGACCAAATGCCCTCTGACTGCTCTCTCCAGGCTCCCTGAGGCACCAGAGAAGCCCATAGGGCCCCTTAACCCTGTTGATGTGGGCACAGCAGTCATCAAATGTTCTTAAGCCTCTGGCCTCAACCCAGGCTGCCATGACACAGGCTTTGCAATCATAGTCATAGTTTTTGCAGGAACAGAGCAAGAATCTATACTTTATCTTCATGGCATTTATCAAAGTTTGCAATTTCACATATAATGGTGTCAAATATTTTTATCCTGTGTGTATTCTCTACTTCTTTTCCTCCCTCCATTCTATGTGCTTAAAAAAAATCTGGCATTGTCCACTTTTTCCTCTTCCATCTTGGGCTCAATGCATGGAGCAAGGTGTGCAGCTAGAACAGGAGTCACAGAGTGAATCCCTTACAGAGCAGGACAGGGAGGTGAGGGGTGCAAGGAGCAGTGCAGAAGCAGTAGAGAGTCTGGCCCATGCAGTAAGAGGGGGCACACACTGAGCTTGGCTCGCCAGGCAAGGATTTAGGCCCAGAATAGCCAGATCTAATCAGTTTTCAAGTCAAGCTCCAAATTTGAGTTTTTGTACAAAATTTCTTATTCGTTGTGGAAGTCAAACAAAACAACATACAGGCCAGCGTGTGACCCTGAGCCAGGTGGTGCATGTTGAAAAGGGAACAGGACAGACAGGGAGGGAGCAGCAGAGTAAAAAGCTAGTTTTAAAAGAGTCCTAAATTGGGAGTTGAGAAGGAATTAGGAGGAACAGCTATCGATAGAGGAAAAGATATTGAGAGTGGCTGAGATTAGGAGAGGAGATTTTTAGATACATTTTACTATGCATTAAGAATGGACTCTCCATTTGGATGTTACCTTGAGAGACTGAATAAAGATTTTAATTTTTTCAGTTATTCCTTGTTTGGCAGACTGTGCTGCTTGGAGTTCACTGTGTGTTGTGCGGAGTCGTGTGGCTGCCAGGCTTCTCTAAGGGTGACACACTTGCATGATTGCGGACCGTGACCGCCCATCACACCTGAGGGCAGGATGAGGATGTTTTTTGCTTCTCACTACTTGCTGAGTGAATGTTTCTGCCTCAGTCCTGGTTCTTTTTTCAAAAGGTACAAATTTAGTTTAGCTCACTTTCACTTTCCATGGGCCAGTTGACATAATTCCTCACGATATAATAAGCTGGGAAATCCACCAATTAGCAAAGATGGAGTGGCGTTCTCCAGAGGCTGCAACCCAAGCTTGCGCCAGCAAGGCTGGTGTTCTAGTGACAGGAAATAGCCTGAAGAAGATATATTTTGCCCCACTCCATAAGCCAGAGTTCTCTGTCAGTTATCCCAGTGGCTATTCATAGAGGGCAGGCTTGACTCTCCTCCCTTCAACCTGCAGAAGTGTATTAGTTACCTATGCTGTATGAAAAACTCCCCTGACACTTAGTGGTTTTTTAGAAAACAGTTATTATCTTAGCTTCTGAATGTCAGGCGTGCTGGCACAGCTTAGCTGGTCCCCTGACTTAAGGTCTCCCACAAGGCTGCAGTTAAGATGCCTGGCAGTGCTACCATCATCTCAGTACTCAACTGGGGCAGAATCCACTTCCAAATGGACTTCCTTGTCCATGCCAGGCCTCAAGCCCTGTCTGTCTGTTGACCAGACATTGCTTCCTTGCCATGTGGGCCTCTCCCTAAGGCAGCTCACAATATGGCAGCTGGCTTCCCTCAGAGCAAACCAGCGAGAAAGCAAGTCTTTCTGTAACCTAATCTCAGTAGCAGCATCCCATTGTTTCTGTCCTGTTTTATTCACTAGGGCCATCCAACATTCAATGGGAAGAGATTCCACAGGGTCTGAATGCTAGGAGGCAGGATCATTGGAAATTTTATTGTTTATTTATTTATATTATTTCAATAGACTTAGAGGGTACAAATGATTTTTTCTTATATGGCTGAGTTGTATATCGGTGAAGTTTGGGCTTTTAATGTACCTGTCACCTGAATAGTGTACATTGTACTCAAAAATTTTTCATCCTTCATGCCCCTTCCACCTTCCTCTCTTCTGAGTCTGCCATGTTCATTAAGTCACTCTGTATGGTCATGTGTACCCATAGCTTAGCTTACTCACTTATAATGAGTACATGCGTTATTGGGTTTTCCATTCCTGAGACACTTCACTTAGGATAATGGCCTGCAGTTCCAAGTTGCTGCAAAAGATATTATTTCATTATTTTTTATGGCTGAGTAGTATTCCATGGTATATATACCATTATCCACTCATCAGTTAATGGGCAATTATGCTGACCCCATATCTTTGCAATTGGGAATTGTGCTATGATAAACATATGAGTGCAGGTGTCTTTTTTTATATGACTTCTTTTCCTTTAGGTAGATAGCCAGTAGTGGGATTGCTGGGTCGAATGGTAGATCTGCTTTTAGTTCTTTGAGGAATCTCCATACTGTTTTCTATAGAGGTTGTACTAATTCGCGGTCCCACCAACAGTGTATAAGTTTTCTCTCATTGGAAGTTTTAATCCGTCCTTGTTATTCAGTGCCCACAAAGAGGATAAGCAGCAATGTAATGGTCATATCACTCTGGACATAACTCTGGCTTATCTCTTTGAATAAGCTGAGACTACACATAATTGTCTGATAGCAACCATCTTCCTTCAAATGTCAAATGTTGATGTAGTTACACACATGTACCATGAGCATACCCCTTATACATAAATCCTGGGGAAAGTTGAGTCATATTGCAGTTTATTGAGGAGAGTGAGCCTAGAATACAAATCCAGCATATTTTCTCCACATTCTCCTGTGACCCCTGGGTTTGAAGCCTGCTTATGCCTTTTACTACCTGTGTGACTTTGGGCAAGAAATTCCCTAAAGCTCTATTTCCTCATCTATAATAATGAGGGATATGGGATAATGATAGAATTCATATCACTGGGTTTTAGGCAGGATTAAATAAAAGTGATTATATAAAGATCTAGCATAGTACCTGGTACATTATAGGCTCTAAAGAAATTTTGGTGCCTATTATTATTATTATTTCATTACCATTCTTTAAATGAATGTATTTCCTTTCGAACATTTTGTTTTTAAACCCTGGTTTGCCTCCTTTTAGGAGTCATAAAAACTAGTCAATGCCAAAAACTCATGGACAGTTTTTTATGTCACCAATATATGTCAATTATAATACCAGTCTTTGGATACCTGATGCTGGTAGTTGGCTTCCATCAAAATAAAGTTTCTCAAAATTAGAACAGGTTATTGAGGAAGTTTGAAGGGAAAAACCATTTGCATAGCATAGATTTGGGGAAGAAAAATTGACCTTTCACATTTCGTCCCTTTATTTCTTGCCCACATTTTGAATGGTATTTTGTGAATGTGAATAATCAAGGGCTACGTGGGCACGTTTGGCAATTCTGAGGGAATCTCCACAGAGAAGGGGACTACGGTCTCAGATCTTCTTACTGGGCTCCAGGTGTTTCAGAGGGAAGATAACCCACTGACATTTTGCTCACCAATGTTATATTCTGGAGTTGAAAAGAGTTGAGTGTCTATCACTACTTGCCTGAGGCAGTGTTAGTTGCATTCCAAAAGTTTAGAAATAGATGGGTGGACATATGATCTATGAAATAATTATTGATTTCCCATGTGCTTTGAAAAAAGGGCTTAGGAAGACAAAGCCTCTTCTTTTTCTCTCTCCCATCTTTTTTTCCCCTTGAGAAGCCACAGAATTTTGACCCACTTCACATCCGCCTCCTGCCTCTGGTTTTGAAATCTGCAGCCTGATGGCTTGTTTGCTTGTTAGCATGAAAGGCTTGCTCTGGGTCTGTGCTTGCTTGTTAGCAAAGAACCAACAAGCATTGTAGTCCAAAGGTAATCACAGAATGAAATCACTTCCAGATGCCAAACCCTACTCCTGATGGTGAAAGCAGATTTTACAATTGCAGTGGACCAGGTATTCAATGGCTCTCACCCAATCCTATTAGGGTTTTGAACATGCACATGTGTTCTCCGCCTTTTCTGTCTCTCCCCCTCTCCATCTTTTTTCTTCCCTCTATCATTCTTTGCTTTCCTCAGCTTGGATCAATTTCAATCTGAAGAGCAAAAATCAAAGCTGGATATAACCCAGGCTCAATTCTCCTATAAGTATGTGAGCTCCTGTTATCCTGGGATCTATTATATGATGATAACTGCCTGTCAGAGCTGCAGCCACCAAACACAGGAGCCCAGCTCCATCCTCACGGGCTCTCAGCAAGTCTGTCCCAGGCAAAGTGCAAACACGAAGAATACTACTGTTCCCTGGGCAGCTGGTACAGTTGTGACGGGAGGGATTATCCTACCTGCAGAGCTGGAAAAGGATCACTGTTCATATTCAAATCAGGATTGGCTCAGAAATGAGACTAGCTGAACAGAGCAGGAACCCATACTGGAAGAATACATGGGCTCATCAGTGACATGGAGACAGTGTTTTCAATTACCACATGCTGAGATGTGTCAGAGCTTCCCACAGAGAGTTTGAGAAAAGAGAGTTTGAGCAAGGAGAGAAGATGGAGGAGAGAGGACGACAATAAGGCTAAAAGAAGAAAAGGATTCAGTATTTAAAAAAAAAATTAGAGCTATTTAACTCTAAAAGGAGGAAGAATAGAATCAAGAAGACTTCAAAAGAGGAATTCATGATACACATGTTGAATTTCTCCCTCCGAAGGTGAATACCATGAAATCCAATTCCAGGTCCCATCTCAGCCTAATCCCTGAAAGAACCTAAGTGGCAGAATATTTTCCTCCATTTGCTAATTAGTCTCCTTCGCCACGTCTCCAGTGGTAGGACCATCTCTGAAGACAAGCATCTATACAATTTGATCATATGCACTTAAATAAAACACAAATGAAACAATTGTATATGGTCAGTAGAATGACATTTTTTAAAAATCTCTTTCGTTTGGCTTATATGTAACTAGTATTCTTATTAAATTATTATTTCCCTTGTGGATAATTCATTAAATTTTAAATGCAGCACAAATGTATTTCTTCCCCAGGCAGAATAGCATGTAGCTTTGCTCACATTCAACCATTTATTCCCAGATGTTTATATCCACAGGGTCCAAGAACTCCATAAAACCTAGGATAATAGCACATTGAAAATATCTGGCCACAACCCATAAAAGAACGTGCATAATAAAACTGCTCCCACTCGCCAATCCCTCTTTCAATGCAAACCTTCCAAATATTTCAAAGTAATTTTCCAAAGGTGCAATGGGGGTGGATACCCAAAACCCTATATTCTCACATCACTCATACCTGAGTTCAAAAACAAATTGAAGAAGTATCTGTATTCAACCCCTTTAAAGAATCTCTTAAAAGTGAATCCAGAAAAAAAAAATAAGTCTTAAATAGCTGGTAAGCAGTATGTTTTATCATAAGGAAAAATAGAGGTGGGTGGGTGTATATGTGCTTGAATATACACTGAAAGTAATGGATGCCTTCTCCAAATGGTCAGATTTTCATTATCCTGTTTAACATCTAAGCAATGGCTGCTTCTCCAGTCATTTGCTAATGCTGGAGGAGGAGTTCTATTTTATTTCAGCCTTTCAAACAGCTACTTATGTTAGATGCATAATAATTTATGCCAGACAAATAGCAAAATCCTCTAGTTCATTCATTTCTGGATTCCCGTTAGAAACAAAGATCATCCAAAATACTGACCACTTAAACGCCCAGTCAACAGCATCTGCTGGGCTTCCTCTATTTAGGATAGAATTAAGCATATGAAGGAGAAAACTCTGCTTCTGTGTTAAGAGAAGTAGCAGGCAACAATAGGAAACTGGTTAATGTGTTGTAAATGGGAGGAAGATGTAATATATGAACATGTCCACAACATGTCATGGCTGCCCAGAGACATGAATATACTGAGGGAGGTGGAAAAGATGAAGGACTTGTGTGTGTACAGTGGAACAAGGCAGGGGACAGGTGGGGGGAGGGGTATAACCGGCTGTGTAGTAGAAACCAAACTACATTTGAAGTCAGAAAATCCAGGGTCAAGCTAGGCTTTTTATCTTAGTAGGCATGTGACTTGGGTTTAGTCTCCTCATCTATTAATATAAAGTTGAGATCATCACTCCTACCTTGAATTGTTGCTGAACGGACCAAATGAGCTAAGAGGATTTGCAAGTTGTAAAGTAACAGACATGTCTGTCTGCCTTAACAGAGTAGGCGAAGTTGTGTAAGGAGGTAGATAGCTGATGAAATGAAAACACCCAGAAACCTAGTCTCACTTTTGTTTATGCCTAACACATAATTGAGCAATGCTTTTCATCTTGTTTCCTTGTCTGTTAAATGAAAGTTAGAGTATTTGTCTCATCAAATAAGAGACTATATAAAGGAGATTTGTAAAGAATGAGGTGCTATTGAAACCCAAGGCTTTGTCACACTTTGGTGAAACATAACACATATTCATTCATTCATTTATTCAACAAACATTCTTTAAGCATTAAACTACACCAGACTCTGTCGAGCCCTAGGAGCATTATGGTGAATGAGACAGCCTGAACTTGCCCTCACGGAACTTATAATCAAGGTTGTTAACAAATTATTTGCAAAATTAAATAGGCAAGCTCACTTTTTGAAACTACATATATTTACAACATTCTACCATACTTGCCCTTTAACACAAAAAACAAAGAGTCAAGAAAGTGCAGTTTAAAAATAACTAGATAAGAAATTAGAGATGAAGATTCAGTTTCAGAGCTTCTTAAATACAACATTCAAAGTTTTTTGCCCCTGTTTTTCCACCAATAAGGTTGTGCTAGTACAGGTTATACCTGCTTCAAAGGATTTCTCTCAAGATATGTGGGTAGGTGCCCCTATTCTAAATCTGGAAGACTAAAAAAATTCTACAAGATAGTCTAGTGGACAATTGATCTGATTTCTTTAACAAGTCAATGGCATAAAGAAGAAAGAGAAAGAAAAAAACATTAAGACATACTTAAGAGATAAAACAACTAAATAATGTATGGACTTTGGATTAAACAATCACTTGCAACATACATTTTTGAGATAATTATGGAAATTGGAATGGTGCTTGTGTTTTGGATGACACCAAGGAAATATTGAGAATTTTGTTAGGTATGATAATAGCAATGTAATTTTATAAGAAGTGTCCCATATTTTTTAGCATATGTGGAATAAAATGACTAAGTCTGGGGCTGCTATAAAATAAAATACTGACTAAACAAAAGGATAAACGATATATCAAATGAAAAAAGTTTGTAGTCTTCAACAAAAGTGTGTCAATATAGAGAGACATATTTTACAACCTTTTATAATTTTTTTTTTGGAGATCGAGTCTTGCTCTGTTGCCTGGGCTACAGTGCTATGGCATCAGCCTAGCTCACAGCAACCTCAAACTCCTGGGCTCAAGTGATCCTCCTGCCTCAGCCTCCCAGGTAGCTAGAACTACAGGAGTGTGCTACCACGCCTGGATAATTTTTTTTAATTTTAGTTGCCCAGCTAATTTCTTTCCATTTTTAGTAGAGACAGGGGTCTTGCTTTTGCTGAGGCTAGTCTTGAACTCCTGACCTCAAGCAATCCTCCAGCCTTGGCCTCCCAAAGTGCTAGGATTACAGCTGTGAGCCACCACACCAGCCTACAACCATATCTTAAAGTCAGCATTACTCATTCGTTTTTTTTCTCTCCTTTGATATACAAAATAGATTATATAACTCTTTGAAGGGAAAACATTTTTTGTAATTACTCAAGTTCATTTTAGGGTGAAGAAAGAATATAGAAAACATAGAACAGGATGGGAAGTTTCCACACTTCTCTTTAATATGATTTCATTAAATTCATAGATGCTATCCTTGAACTGGGTGATTGAGTAAGCTTGTGTGCTTCTGGCACTGCATCTGGCTTTTGTATGGTTACAAGGTTGGTGG
Source organism: Lepilemur ruficaudatus (assembly GCA_963574885.1). Taxonomy (NCBI): domain Eukaryota; kingdom Metazoa; phylum Chordata; class Mammalia; order Primates; family Lepilemuridae; genus Lepilemur; species Lepilemur ruficaudatus. The sequence continues at coordinate 23,383 of CAUYRT010029827.1, forward strand.
GGGTGGAGGGGGCAAAGGATGAGTGAGTGGAGAACAGTAATGGAAGCTAAACCCTTCCACAAATGATCTGATGCCTTCAGACTCAGCAGATCTAAGTCAGTACTGAAAGGATAGCCCTCTCTGCACCAAACCAGGTTATCAGATTTCACTTATCCTGCTAAACTCCACTGTGTAAGCCCCCACATGATATTCTTTGCCTGGTGACATTTATTAAATTAGCTGCATTGCTACCAGTTCTCTATTCCACTTAATGCTGCTTGCAGGACTTTTCCAGTTCTGTCCTTCCATATTTTAAAATAGGTGAAGCATAACATAAATAGAATTAATGACAAGAGTTCAAAATTAATGACAATAATGCAAACCTGATCATTTGTGTTATAGGAAAAAGCAACCTCCCTTTTATTTTTTTATTTTTATTTTTTGTCTTTATTGAAGTGTAATTTACATACCCAACCTCCCTTTTAAAATGCCTTAAATCTTTTGTTTTCTGTGGTCCTGGAAATCTGGAGATTCGAATAGTGAGTATAACAGGAACATCCTAGGCGCCATAACAGCCCCATAAATATCTTCTCAGCAGAGCTGTGCGTCTCCCTCTGGACCTGAGGAACTTTCTTTGAAGTCACAGGGCAGAAGTTGTGCACGTGGAAGAGGTATGCAACTTATTATTATCATTATTTGCCATTGCTTTAGAAGCTTTTAAGTAATACTAGATTTATCACATTTTTCTTACAGCAAATTTTAGTTTCATCTAGTGTTTCTTCTGAAGCCTGAACCCATAAACTGGTTTGTCTTTGTAGTTGATCTGCCACAGTAGTTCCCATATTTTTCTGCCAAAAAGCCCTTTTAGAATCTGATTAAATGGGTAACATGACATTTATAGTTTCAGAGATTAGAACACCTGGAAGGAGGCCCAGAACTTACCCAGTCTCTTGGGAACCTTCTAGTACAAAGCGGACTGGACCTTGCTGGATGGCTCTAACTCAGAGCTGGCCTCTTGCTTCTCTCCCTCCTGGGGTCTACCCTCATCTGGAGCAGCCTTGTAGGTTGCATTGCCTAGCATTGGGTGTAGCGAGTGCTCAGTAAATACGGTGTATTCTTGATTTGATTTTGCTGAGGGGCTCATGTAAAGTTAGTACGCATGTAAGTGGTTTGCACTAGGTTGCATGGTAGGGGAGGAGAAGGACAGTTGCAGAACCAGATGAAAACATACATTCCTGTTTAGGTTCACACCCCCGCTTTCTACCTGCACACAACACAGCCTTCATTTATTTCTTTAACATACACACACCACACACCTTGTTTTCTTTATAGTTACACAAATAAAGCATGTTCATTGTAAAAAAAATTTAGTAAACATAAATAAGCATTTTCCTACTACCTGCGTTAATCAGTGTTAAGTTTTAGCCAAACTATATGTAACCTAAACATTTGTACCCTGTAATGTGCAGAAATTTAAAAAAAAAACAAAAAAACCCAATGTTTCAATAAATCTTATTGTATATTTAAAAAAAAGTTTTAGCCACACTATCATCCCCCTGTTTCTGTGTGTGTACCTTGTACTGTTCAGTTAACAATGTGTCTTGCATTTCTGCACACATCTGCCCATCTGTCTCTATAAAAAAAAAAGATTAGTTTTAAAATTCAAACCATTACAGCAGTGAAAAACAGGACTGAGAGTCATCAATGAGCCAGAAAATTTCAAGAATTCTAATTAATAGGAAAGAAAAGGTATCTGGGGAGTG
>CAUYRT010029829.1:0-32883 GCA_963574885.1 Lepilemur ruficaudatus
TCTACTATGAGTTGATTTTTGTGAGAGGTGAAAAGTGCGGATCCTGTTTCATTCTTCTACATGTGGCTAACCAGTTTTCCCAGCACCACTTATTGAATAAGGATTCTTTTCCCCAGTGTATGTTTTTGTCTGCTTTGTCAAAGCTTAGATAGCTATATGAGGATGGTTATATATCTGGGTTCTCAGTTCTGTTCTATTGGTTTATGTCTCTGTTTTTGTGCTAGTACCATGCTATTATTGCCTTGTGGTAAGTTTATTTGTGATCTTTCTGTTAAAATGCCAACATTATTTTTGCAGATTTAGAAAAAATAATTCTATGCTTCATATGGAACCAGAGAAGACCCCATATAGCAAAAGCAATCTTAAGCAAAAAGAACAAATTGGGAGGCATCAATTTACCAGACTTCAAGCTATACTACAAGGCAATAATAACATGGTACTGGCAATAATACTACACTATACTTACCACAAGGCAATAATAGCATGGTAATAGCACAAAAACAGAGACATAAACCAATAGAACAGAACTGAGAACCCAGATATATAACCATCCTCATATAGCCATCTAACCTTTGACAAAGCAGACAAAAACATACACTGGGGAAAAGAATCCTTATTCAATAAGTGGTGCTGGGAAAACTGGTTAGCCACATGTAGAAGAATGAAACAGGATCCGCACCTTTCACTTCTCACAAAAATCAATTCATAGTAGATAACACACTTAAACCTAAGACGTGAAACTGTAAGAATTCTAGAAGAAAATGTTGGAAAAACACTTGTAGACATTGGCCTAGGCAAAGAATTTATGAAGAAGACCCCAAAGGCAATCACAGCAACAGCAAAAATAAATAAATGGGACCTGATCAAATTAAAAAGCTTCTGCACAGCCAAGGAAATTATCATGAGAGCAAACAGGCAACTTACAGCACAGGAGAAAATATTCACATGCTACACATTGGATAAAGGGCTAATAACTAGAATTTATATAGAACTCAAGAAAATCAGCAAGAAAAAATCAAACAATTCTATCAAAAAGTGGGCAAAGGACATGAACAGAAACTTTTCAAAAGAAGATAGACTAATGGCTAACAAACATACGAAAAAATGTTCAATATCTCCAATCATCAGGGGAATGCAAATCAAAACCACAATGAGATATCACTTATCTCTAGTGAGAATGGCCTTTATCAAAAAGTCCCAAAACAATAAATATTGGCATGGATGAGGAGAGATAGGAACACTCATACACTGCTGGTGGGACTGCAAACTAGTACAACCTCTGTGGAAAATAATATGCTGATACTTCAAAGAGGTACAAGTAGAACTACCATTTGACCCAGCAATCCCATTACAGGGCATCTACCCAAAGGAACAAAAGATATTTTATAAAAAAGACATCTGCACTAGAATGTTTACAGCAGCACAATTCACAATTGCAAAGATGTGGAAACAACCCAAGTGCCCATCAATACATGGATGGATTAATAAAATGTGGTATATGTATATCATGCAGTACTACTCAGCCACAAAAAACAATGGTGATCTAGCACCTCTTGTATTGTCCTGCATAGAGCTTCAGCCCATTCTACTAAGTGGAATATCACAAGAATGGACAAACAAGCACCAGATGCACTCACCATCAAATTGGTATTACCCAATCAGCATTTAAGTGCACATATAGTAATAATATTCACTGGGTATCAGGCAGGTGGGAAGGGGAGGAGAGGATGGGTATATTTACACCTAATGGGTGTGGTGTGCACTATTTGGGGGATGGATATAATTGAAGCTCTGACTTGGGCAGGGCAAAGGCAACATATGTAACCTAATCAGTTGTACCCCCGTAATACGCCAAAATTAAACAAACAAGCAAACAAACAAAAAACCTATTGATATTCCCTATTACCTAGTTAATCTAAAGTCTATTCCTAATATTTAAGTTCTTTCACCAAATAGCTCCCCTCTTTTTCAACTATATCCTTATTGCGTCTGAATATACTCCTTGACTACAATTAAGATAAGCCCCTTGAGTTATATTGTTACTTCCATTGTGTATATTCTTTATTTCTGAAATTCCCTCTTGAATGCCTCTCGTAGCTTTGTTTTCTTTGTATCATCTATGTCAGGCACATACTTTGAGATATGGATGAAACTAATTTGTTTCAGTAAGGCTTTGTGAGTCAAATCCAAATTGATGATTCTATTACCCTGTGTTCAGCATCAAATTATTAATTCACATTTATGAACCTTAAGTCCACAAGTGCTCTATAATGATCTATCTGCCAGAATATTTTTTCATTGTTTTTGTAACAAAAGGGCTTATGTGATTCTCCTAAACATACTCTCTTGAGAACGTCCTGCATACAGCAATGACAGTCATGAAGGCAATGCAAATCTACATTTATTTTTATCATGACCCAGTCAAAGGAAGTTTTAACAGTTCTGCAGGACTCAAGAAGGTGCCCTTTATCTACAATTTAAGTCTCTTGTTATCTGTCATATCCTTTGCCTGATGGCTAAAGCCACAATCCATACCCTCCCCAGATTTTCCTCTAAGCAGGAGTTCATTAGACCTAACCCTCTTCTGATTGCTATTACTCTATGTGAATAAAAATATTCTGAATATAATATCATTATCACAAGAAGGGGACATGTTACCTAGGTAACTGGGAAAGGTACACGTGAAGGACAGTCTTTACCCCATTCTTTGCTTGATAGACTTTCAACTGAGTTCTTGGTTCAGGTTACCCTCATTTTGCAAGAAAGTAGGTACTATTCAGTCTCCTCCTTGTTACCATATCTCTTTTTGCACATCGTCTGGCTGACCTCCATGGGTTTCTCTGAATTCTTTGACTCAACACATTCTGCATCTACTAATCCATGCTGATTATAATCCTTCCTCAATGCAAGGCTTACTAACTAGATTTTTTTCTGTTGTAGCTAGGTATGGCCATGTTCTGGTCCTTGGACTAGAGCAGGAGTGTGGTCCTATTCAAAAGAAAGCAATTATAAATAAAGCAATTGCTGGTACCTCCTTTTTTTCCCTTTCCGATAGCTAGGAAATGGAGGCAACTAGAGTCTTGAACCAAAAGTATAAAGGGAGGTTTGGAGGATGCAAGCCATCTTGCTAGCCCTGAGCTGTTCAACCCTGGATTGTTGTATGAGAAAAGCAGATTTCATCTTCTTTAAGCCACTGGTTTTGTTTGGGAAGGAAAAGGGAGAGAAAGGAGGAGAGTGTGTCTGTCTTAGCAGCATTGCTGTTATCCTAATTAATACATTGGTTTAATTCAAGTTCTACTACTTAGAACTGGGTTCTTTAGGGCAAGTTACTTAATCTCTGAATGTGCTCAATGATAAAATTAGAATGACGATACTTATGTTCAAAGGGTAGTTGTGAAAATCAAATGAAATAACATATGTGAAGTTAAAGAATTTTGGAAGAAAGAATTTAAACTTATACTCCTGGAATAAATACAAGCTGAATCTTCTTTCTTATTCCCAAAGAGCTAGATCTTTGATTAAGAAAACATGAATACCTCAGTGTTCGCAGAATGGGTAAATAGACTAGGAAGTTTATAGAATTCACTATATAGTATCATAATAATATGTTTTTTAAAATCATGCTTCATATAAAGTGCTTTCTTTCTATGGGAAAGAATGTCTGGGTGGCCTAAATCCTGGAATGAAAATCTCAAACATGAGGCTCGATATTGGTATTTTAGAGACCTGTTTCTGCATTTGATTAGGGATGAATTTATTATTTCCTGTCTTTCTTCTCTCTTCTGTGAATTAGGAGATCTCACAATATTTTTGGACCATTGAATAAAAAACTGATGATTATTAGGAGTTTTAACTATAGAAAGTTATTATCTGTAATAACTTAAAAATTAGAACATATGTAAAACATATTAGAGTATGGTCTGTGCTTAAGATATTTATATTATAGCCTCAGTGTATAAAAAATATTTATAGAGCTAATCATCACTTTTTTGTATTAGTTCAAAGACTTACCACCACCTCATTGAAGATTGTGAGACACATTTTCATCTAGTGACATTTTTACTTGTGTGGTCTCTTAGAAAAAAGAGTGTTCTCTATTCCCATGTATTTTATTAGTACTACCAAGCGTGAAAGATTTTTTTTATTGTTTGAGTTTGTATAACTATTTTCATTATGTCAAGACTCTGCTCATGAAACTAAACTAATTCCTTGTTTGCTATCACATAAAATTTTAAGTGAGTTTTTTCCTTTTGTATTCAAGACCTTTTTCCTGTCTCCACTTCAACTATGCAATCTTAGTTCTCTATACTTCTTAACACAAACTTCTTATTGCAGGGACTCTTAAAATATGCTTTTGGAAATCTAATGTTAGCAAGGGTCACCGCAAAGGTTACCAAGAGATATTGGAGTCAATTATTAATACACACACATATACACCACACACTATAATTTGGAAATATCACACAACCATATATAAAATCATACACAAAATTTTAACATCATGGTGAATATTAATGTGTATAGTACATTTTGTACCCTGGAGACTTTGGAATAAAGCTTGTATTGACATCTCTGTGCATATGTTTGAATATCTTATAATGTGTCAGTAATTAGAAACACTGGGTCTTTTCTTTCAGACTTATTGTTATGAGTTGAATCGTATTCCCCGAAGTTCATTTGTTGTAGACCTAACCACCAGTACTTCAGAATATGACCTTATTTAAAGATAGGGTCATTTTAGAAATAACCAGGTTGCAATAAAGTCATTAGGATAGACCCTACTACTATATGACCGGTGTCCTTATAGAGGGGGGAAATTTGGACACAGAGACATGAATGGAGAGATGATGTGAAGGGACAGAGGAAGAAAATGACCAAGGAGAGAGGCCTGGAACAGATTATGTCTCAGAAGGAATGTCTCTGGAACTGTGAGACAATGCATTTCTGTTGTTTAAACCACCTAGTCTGTGATACTTTATTATCAAACTAATACTAGTATGTCCATAAATCATAGTGCTTATTTTATATTGAGATATGTACAAAAGTCTTTCAGTAGATGGCACTACTTCCCGTTTAGCTGGCCAACAAAAACCTGGGAGCCATTCTTGATTTTTCCCTTTCTCTTACTTTCCACATCCAAACTATCACCAAATATTTCCTGAACTATCCTTACTTCTCTTCATTATCACCACAAGTCTAAGCCACCGCAATATCTTGTCTGGAATATTGAAAAGGCCTTCTAACTCTTCTATATGTTTCCATTTTTTTCTCATCCACAATCCATCCTTAATGAAATAGTGATATTTGAAAATGTAGATCATGTTGTGTCTCTTCTGTGCCTGGAGCCCTCTGGGGAATCCCTGTTGTTCAAGTGAAATCCAGACTTCTTACCTGGTTTACCAAAATCTACATTATTCTTAAAACAGTTCAAGGGACTTATGCTTCAGGCCTGAGGGGCTAACTACTATCCAACTTTGCTCTTGTCTTAAGGGACTAGAAAATTAGACCAAAAAATATGACATAACTGTTTTAAGATGTTGGGCAATAGGCGGCGAGGGACTGAAATTTCTGACAGGAAGAAAACAAATGAGCTAAGCACCAGGATTATCTGGCTTTTTAGCTAGAGGAACTTTCCACAAGTGGGGGTCCAACAGAACATAATAATCTCACTGAGATAAAGAGAGATCAGACTTCCAGGCTACAGAGACAGTTAGAATTTGCAGTGTAAGGTAGTGGGGATAAAGGAGCTTCGATAAGAGGAAACTACAGTTATCTACATAGGAGAACCCATTGCGTCTTTGGCTGAATATTAAGCTGTGCATGTACAGGGTGAGATACTACAAGGGCAGGGAGAGAGCCAACTGTTGAGTAAAAAACAGTGACCACGGAGTGGTGAAAGAATAATTTATAGAGCTCACACAAGCCTGGATAATGTTCACATTCAGAGAGAAGAGTCATCATTGAAAATATTGGGCACTTAGTAGAGTTCCAGAAAGACCATACCTAAAGAGTATGGCTGACATAGACCTAGATTAAAGTCTGTACTAGATTCATATTACCAAAGTTAAAAACACAAATCTTATAAATAAATTAATAGCCTGCCGGAACAACATTCAATACTCTATTAAGAAACACAAAAAATTCAGATACTCAACAATGTAGCATCCAAAACACCCAACAACTACTGAAAATTTACTAGACAGGGAGAAAATTATGAATCCTAATGAAGATTAAGTCAGTCAATAAAGGTGGATTCAGAAATAATGAGAGAGATGATAGGATAAGAAGTCAAGATAAGATTTTAAAACAGCTATTATAAATTTGTTCAAGGATTTAAGGTAAAACATGAAAATAATGAGGAAGTACATAGGAAATCTCAGTAGAGAATTGAAATTTGTATACAACAAAAGAGCCAAATGGGAATTATAGAAATGTAAAACATAATATCTGAATTGAAAGTTTCACTAGATTAAACACTGCAGAAGAAACGAACATTGAACTTACAGATGAGCAATAGAAACTATTTAAATTTAATGACAGAGAGAGAAAAGGCTGCAAACATATAACAAAGCCTCAGTGACCCATGGAACAATATCAAGCCATCTATTAAATGTGTAATTGCAATAACAAAAACTGAGGAGAAAGATCGTGGTAGAAATATTTTTTTTTGAAAAAATAATGACTAAAAGTTATCCAAATTTGGTGAATAAACTCACTTGATTCAAGAATATCAACAAACTCTAAGTAGCATAAACATAAAGCAAACTACAATAAGGCACATTATAATAAAATCTCTGAAAATTGGTGATAAAGAAAAAAAAATCCTAAAAGCAACCAGAGAAATAAGACACATTACAGACAGTAAAACAGACTGATACCTCATCAAGAACTATGTAAGCCAGAAGACAACAATGACTTTTTAAAATCCTAAGGAAAAAAAAGTCAACCTGGAATTCTATATTCTATAAAAATATTTTTCAAAGATGAGAGTGAAATAATGTCGTAGATTTGTTTCCTGTAGGGCTGCCCTAAAAGAAATGTTAAAGGAGTTCTTCTAGCAGAAGGAAAATGATATCAGATAGAAACTTGTAATATACGTGAAGGAATAAAGAATTTCAGAAATGGTCAATATATGGACAATAAAAATTTTTTCTGAGTTACTAATTTCTTTAAGAGATAATTATTTAATGAAAGAAAATAAAAATGTATTATAGAATTTATATCACATGTAAAAGAAAATGATAAAAACAGTACCACAATGCATGAGGGGAATAAATGGAAATGTATTATTAGAAAGTTCTTATCTTATGTGTAGAATGATGTTATTTGAAGGTAAATTATGACAAATTTAAGAAACATATTGTGAATCTCAGCATAATCACTAAAATAAAGGAACAATGAGGTGCAGTTTAAAAGCCAATAGAGGACATAAAATGAAATATTAAATATTAAAAATAATTTAATTAATCTAATAAAGGCAGAAAAGGAGAAAAAAGGAATAAAGAACAGATGGAAGAATTGAAGTCAAATTTCAAGATAGTATTACTTGAATGTCAATAACTACATTAAATGTAAATGATGTAACCATTCCTATTGAAAGAGCATTTTCAATTCAAAAAAGACCTAATTATTTGCTGTTTATAAGAAAAACCCACTAAACAGAAAACACAGGTTAAAAGCAAAAGGTAGAAAAACATATGCCATGCAAACACCAATCTCAAAAACATGAGACTATACTAATTCATCCAGAAGATATAACAATTCTAATTGATCTATAAGCACCTAATAACAGGTCTGTAAAATACACAAAGGAAAAACTGAGGGCATTGAAGGGAGAAATAAAATGATTCACAAATATAGTTGGTGATTTCAACATTCTTCTCTTAGTAATTGATGGAACAAGTAGAAAGAAAATTTAAACAAGATAATGGACACATTCAATAAGATCTTCTAAAGTGAACATTTACAAATTAAGGGACACACTCAGTTTTTAAATATGGTTGAGTGATTTAATTTTATAATAAAAAATTTAGTACTCTTCTTTCAAACCTTCTGGATTAGTTTAATAAGAGAGTATCCTAGTATTTCAATGTAAATGCAAAAAATTTTTTTATCAGTTGCAAATAATGAAACCTCTATTATATTGAAAATATTCAATAAAATAAAAATACAAATATCATCCTGAGGCTAAAGAGACAGTAACTGTCATCCACAGTCTTTAAATATTTTATGTTCATCAAAACATCCCTATTGTTTTACTCTTAATTTTTCAGATGAAGATGCTATGTAATTTGTCCAAGTTCACTTGATAATGGAATATACAAAAGTGGAACCCTAATGGACTCTACTTTTTCATTTACTGCATTTAAAAACTTTAGTAAAAGGTGAAAGATTTATACGATCTGAAGAGAAACCAGAGTATGTATTTAACAACCTTAAATTGAGTGTTTACTATATGTAAAGAACTCTTCTTGGATTGGCACTGTGGCTCACACTTGTAATCCTAGAACTTTGGGAGGCCAAGGTGGGAGGATAACTTGAGGCCAGAAGTTGGAGACCAGCCTGAGCAAAATAGTGAGACCCCCATCTCTACAAAAATTTAAAAAAATAACCAGGCATTGTGGCACGCACCAGTAGTCCCAGCTATTCAGGAGGCTGAGGCAGGAGGACTGCTTGAGCCCAGGAATTTGAGGTTGCAGTGAGCTATGATGACACCACTACACTTCAGCCTGGGTAGCAGAACGACACTCTGTCTAAAAAAAAAAAAGAAAAAAAATTTTTCCTGAAACTGAGGATTCAATGGAAAACAAAAACAGAAACTGATTCCTGATTCCTATCTTCTTGGATCTTATAGTTTAATGGAAATATAGACATTATTCCAATAACCACAACTGTGATGAGTGCCACAAAAAAAGAGACAGGTAGCAGTAGGATAGAGTGAAACACATTAGGCAGATGAGGGAAGTCAGAGAAGACTTTCCTGTGACAGCCGAGAGTTGAGATCTGAAGAAAGACCAAGTATTTGTAGGGAAGGGTAGGAAGAGAATTTCCCGGAGGAGTATAATAGCAGTTCTGCAGCTGGAAGGAGCATAGTATACTTGGAAAAATTTTAAAATGCCCATTTCACTTCCTCAGTCAGATTTATAACAACTCAAATCATAAGATTCTTTTTAAAATCAAATTTTTAGTTTTTCTGGATTTGAATTGTCTGCCTCTGATAGCGTTTATTTTAAACTCTATCCTTCCCACATCACTCTATATCTTTGTTATTGCTTTATCAACATCACTTTTGGGTTTGAAGCTTTTGGAATAAAATAAGTAATAATTGACATTGATAGTATATCTTCCTCTAAATCTTACAGATTGAGTCTGGAATAGTTTTCATGAAATTGTCAAACAATATTTCTGTTGCATTATAGATTACTATATTATATTAAAAGCATCAATACAAAGTAGGACATTCAAATTGTGAGAAAATTCTAGTCAGGCATTTTTACACTACAAAACAAATTTCCACTCAATCTTTGATGTTCTTACCAGCATCTTATTTTAATATATTTTTTCTTTATCTTTAGCCAACAAATGCAGAGCAGCTAAAACACAATGTTAAAGACTCAGCCGAGCATATCTGATTGAATAACCAGTAAACAAGATACAGTATTTCATTTTCCCTGAAACTGCAGGCCTCATTTCTGAAAAGACAGATCATACAGACAAAAATATGTCTGATCTTAAGAATTTTAGTGTTTAATTTCTTGTTCCTGAATTTCTCTATTGTGTGTAGGTTCCTGTCACATTCTTTCCCAAAATTTGCCCAAAAACGTGTGGGTGAGTCTAAAGAACAAACTGTGTAAGTACCCACTCTATGTATTCTGTGAATGAAAAACTTACTTTAATAAGAAAAAATATAAAAAATTTATAAAAACATTATGCCATCCAGAAGGAGAAGAATTAGACCTTTGTTTTTGGCATATGACATTCAGACTAAGGTATCAATATTCATGGCAGCACTGATCCATAGACATATTTTGTTGAGCCTACAACACACTTTTGCATTTTAACTGGTTAATCAATATTCAAATTTTAGGTGTTACTCATGTAAAACAGGAGTTTGGCTTCTCAAAAAATTCAGACAAGTCTAGCAGCACCGGGCCCACAATAACTATTGGAATGGCAATTACCCCTTTTAAACAAAGAGTGAACTCTGCAGTTTGTCACCATTCCATTCTTACCTTCACTTACTTACGTTACCCGCTAAGCACCTTTAGGCATCTATTTTTCAACGCCTATATTACTCTTGTTAGGTCTTTACTTTGTGTGCAAGAAGGTAGAACTGAATGTGTCAAGAACTCCATAGAGTCTAAGATACTTACTTGAAAGCTAGCAAGTTAGACTTGCCACAGTTTTATGATGCTGGCAAAAGACATGAGACTCCTATTTTAAGCCTGATAAAAGTCATAAAAGGGTCTAGGATCTCAGCACTTTAACCAGTGAGTCTAACTAATCGCTTAAAAATTGACCACCATAATGGTGGACAGAAAATAGAAAAAAGAGCAATTCATTAGGCTGTATGAAGACAAACATTAGCCTTGTCAGATTTTTGCCTTGTTTAAACGTAAGAAGCAAAGAATAATATGAATCATATAAAATATATTGTAGAATAAAATAAATGACAGAATCTTCTCCAAGATTGGTTGTGGCATCTACTATGGTTTGAATATTTGTCTCCTCCAAGATTCATTGTTGAAATTTAATCCTCAACATGGCAATATTGAGTGATACGGCCTTTAAGAGGTGATTGGGTCATGAAGGCTTTGCCTCATGAATGAGCTAATCCATGAAAGGATTAATGAGTTAATGGATTAATGGGTTATCATGGATGTGGGACTGGCAGCTTTATAAGAAGAGTAAGAGTGACCTGAGCTAGCGTGCTCAAACCTCTCACCATGTGATGCCCTGTGCTACCTTGGAACTCTGCAGAGTGTACCCACTAGCAAGAAGGACCTCACTGGATGTGCGCCACTGACTTTGCACTTCCTAGCCTCCGTAACTGTAAGAAATAGATTTTGTTTCTTATAAATTACCCAGTTTAGGGTATTCTGTTGTAAGCAACAGAAAACTAAGACAAAGACAGCATCCAAGGAACAGTTCAGGAATTTTGAGGGACATGAGGATTCAAATTCTGGAAGTTAATGAAATGAAAACAAATTTAAAAAAATTGATGCATGGAATACAGAATAAAGAAAATAACTGACAAAATTAATCTAGAAAAATATTTAAATTGGAAAATAAATCCAGAAATTGCTGCTTTTATAAAAGTAACAAGTCTACTGAAAATGAGAGAACACATAAATACAAATAATATTGGAAATAAGAATGGGGACATAATAAATACCGATGACATTTAAACAGTAAAAAAAAATGTATTGTGATAGTAAGAAAACCTAATTGAAATGATTGATTTTTAAAGAAAATGTTAAATAGCAAATTAAATTGAGGAGAAAAATAAAATATAAATAAAGTAATAGACATATCTGAAATAGAAGATGTCAGAAATAGTTTTCTCAAAAGGTGCTGGTCCAGATGGTCTGATTGGTGAATACCTTCCATCCTTCAAGGAACAGCAATTCCCATGCTACAGAAAAATTTTCCAGTATATAAAAAAGATGAAAACTTGCTAATTCACTAATATAAATATATGATAAATACAAATTTCAAAGGCCTAGAATACTTATGAATATCAATGCAAAAACCTTAAGAAAATATTAGCAATCAAATTCATAGATGGATTAATTATCTGCTTTATTTTGCAGTATGTAGGAATGGTCCAGCTTTAGAAAATATATTTAAATAATTGATCACATAAATAAATGAGAGAAAAAAACACTATGGTCCAATGATAGGTGCTAAAAATGCTTCTGGTTATATTTCTTAACTATTCTTAATTAAAATTCTTAGTAAACTGGAAATCTATGTTTAATGATTCTTTAGATTCTCAGTATCACACATTCCACCCAATAGTTACTTACATATGAATTAATCTGTTACTTACAGATGATTAAGTGCAAAAGCCTAAATCACAAATGTATCAGAAAATAATGTACTTGTATATTAATGTAATTTTGGAAGTAGGATGTCAAAAACAGAAACAAAAAAGAGGTGTGAGTGATTTGACTAGATGATGGTTAAAAAATTTCTATCACCAAATGTAAAGAAACAAAGTATCTATATGAACAAAGTAAAAGATAAACACGGCACTGGAAAAAATGTTTGCAATGTATATGATAGGCATATTCCATTATATAAAATTATTTCTTATAATAATTCATGAACAAAATATTAATTCTTGAATAGCATTCTTGAATAGGCAAAATTCATGAAAACACATTTCACAAGTGGCAGGTACAATGGTCCAATAAACATGAAATATGCTCAAATTACTAGAATTAACCTTCAGATTAGAGTCATATGATAAATCATTTTTTATCCATCAGAGCATATCAGAAAACATTTAAAAAATTTCAATGCACAACATTAGTAAGACTGTAGGGAATCCATTTTCAGATACCCAGATGGACTGTGATTTGGCCCAATTTTTTGAATATATTTTGACAAGTATCAAAACCTTTAAAAAAAATCTGAAAATTCCTTTTATAAATTTTTTCTCCAAGGAAACAATTGTGTAAGTTTGCAAAGTGGTATAAACAAATATGTTTATTGCAGTGTTATTTATAGCAACAAAAAAAATTTCATTTAAACCATTAAATGTATACAATATGAGGATTAGTAAAATAAACTATGTAATATCTGTAAAATGATATAGTAGGTAACGGTTAAACCTTATTTATTGATAGAAAGATATGCATAATACATTAATTGAACACATCAGCTTTAAAAACTGCTATGTACATGTGTATACATATACACAAAGATATATATGTATACTCTTCTATCAATCTAAATGTCAAAAGGTTTTTTTTTCTTTTCTTTTTTATTTTTAAATTTAAAAAATTTTTCTTACGTACATTGCCCTTGCCCCCCTCCCCCCTCCAGTCAGAGACTTAAGCCTGACCAACCCCCAGATGGTGCACATCGCACTCATTATGTATGTACACACCCATCCCTTCCTCCCACCTCCCGTCTGCCCGACACCCAATAAATGTTGTTCCTGTGTGTCCACTTAGGTGTTGATCAGCTAATACCAATTGGCTGGTGAGTACATGTGGTGCCTGACCATCCATTCTTGGGATATTTTACTTAGTAGAACGGGTTTCAGCTCCATCCAGGAAAATACAAGAGATGCTGTATCACCATAGCTTCTTATAGCTGAATAGTATTCCATGGTATACATATACCACATTTTATTAATCCACTCGTGTATTGATGGGCACTTGGGTTTTTTCCACAACTTTGCGATTGTCAATTGTGCTGCTATAAACATTCGAGTGCAGGTGTCTTTTTATAGAGTGTCTTTTGTTCTTCTGGGTAGATGCCCAGTAGTGGAATTGCTGGATCAAATGGTAGATCTACTTGTATTGCTTTCAGGTATCTCCATATTGCTTTCCACAGGGGTTGCACTAGTTTGCAATCCCACCAGCAGTGTAGGAGTGTTCCTATCTCTTCGCATCCACGCCAACATTTATTGTTTTGTGACTTTTTGATAAAGGCTATTCTCACTGGAGGTAAGTGATATCTCATTGTGGTTTTGATTTGCATTTCCCTGATGATTAGAGATGTTGAGCATTTTTTTATATGTTTCTTGGCCATTATTTTGTCTTCTTTTGAAAAGTTTCTGTTCATGTCTTTTGTGGGGCTCTTCTTTATTAATGGAGTACTTTGAGGTAGAAAAATTATGATGTAATTCTTTTTTTTTTTTTTTTCGGTAGAAAGTCCAGTGTTCACTTCGCCAAATTTATTTTTACTGAGAAAAGATCCAGCTTTCAATAGAGTTAGCTATCATTGCATCTTTTTAAATAGACATGTTTTAAAAACTTTTTCCTTGTCAATTCAAGGCTTCTTCCTGGAGTTTTTTACATCAAATACACTTTTTGTATTTCCATGAGATTTCCACTATATTCGTTCTCCCCTTAGGCCCCAGCATGATAAAGTCTTCCCTCCTACGATAAAAATCTTTCCTTCCCTATTAGTCCTATGAGCTATGAATCTATTTCTCTCATTCCATGAAGTGTAATGTTTTGAAAAGATAGTTCACACTCAGCTAAATACATTTAAAATTCTTTACCTCCCTGCTGACTCCAACTTCTGATTTCTATTCTCGCTGAAATGTGTTCTTGAAAGTCACCAATCATCTCTTATAACCAAAGCATGGCTCCTTTCTTCAATGTTCTCAACTTCTCTGTATTTAACATTTCTTGCCTTTTTATCTGATGGAAACTCATCTCTTTTCCCTTAGATCCCTGAAAGGGAAAGGATATTAATGGACAAATATTTGGGATTTCACCATTGACCCCAAGTTCTCGGAGAGTAGCAAGCTATACTTTGAAAGTGCCAACAATTTTGTAAAAATGTTCCCACAGGTTAAACATAGGCATGTTGTTATCGTAATGTGAAAAATGAAACGTGTGTACACGGAATTCTGTCTTCACATGCTGCTATTCACCCCACCCCATCCCACTCCTTTTCAGCAGTAACTGCTGTTAATAACCTGGCGAGCGTGCCTCCATTCCTTTTTCTATGCAGTCATGTTAATATATCGGTATGTATACAGAAATAGGCTTTTTGCAAACATAAATAATATAGACATATTTTTTGGTAACAAATGAGCTCATGTATATATTTTTTCTTAAAACCAGTTTATTGCTCTAAAAAGAAGAGCCACTAAGGGTAAGAAGAAGAATAGCATAAAGAGTAGGGAGACACGAAGATGGGCAGATGGCTTGCCTTTATGCTTAAAATATCTTATGAATACATAGGCATATTTCACGTCCATGCCACACAAAGCTTCTTAAATTTAGCAGTGGAAGATTAAGTGCAGGATTTTGGATTTTGCTTTCTTTTTTATAGTGTTTTCGTTGCTAATGTTAAAAATGAAACCACAGAGAACTTAATTTGAGGGGCATCGATGAAATTCTATTTCAGTTTTCATTAGGCACTTGAAAAAAAGGACTTATTTCTCTGTGACTTTATTTTTAATAGTAGGCTTTGATTTTCAAAAGGTGTGAAGTTGAAGGTAGCTATAGTCAAGGAACAGAAAGAAGGTATCTTAATTTTAGTATTCTTCTTTTCACATTCTGTCTATGCTGCCCAAAGTGATTGGGTTTCACAGCCCACTCAGATGCTGTAAATATCTTTGCATGTGGTGAGTCTTACCCTAGCACTTCAGTAACTTGCCTTAAACAAAGTATTAAAAGCTTAGAACAAGATGGCAGCTGAATATAATGAGGTTTACTAGTTTTCTAAAAAAAAAAAAAAAAATGAAACACCTTTTGAAGTGATTTTCAGAAAAAGAAGAAAGATTTGTACTACACAGGAGAGGATTTCAGTGTTCAGGTTAAAAAAGAAACTCAGGTTGAAAAGCCTTTAGGGGGATTTCTCTATGAACTAAACGATTAGAGATTGATATCTTGTCAAGTACTTTGTGGAAAAAAGAGGTTATAGAGGGGCAGATAACAGAATGGGCAAGGGGATTTAAAGACAAGGATAAGCAACATTCTATTATTACAGATATTTCAGTTACCAAAGAAATGGCATTATTATGTATTATGTTACATCAAGAGGGATTAACAGTCCATTTGGAGATGATCATTACCTATTACCTGTAGAAATTAGAAAAGAGAGATTTAAATAAAGCATTTTATTAAAAAAAATAGTAAAAAATATTTCAGCACTTAGGGACCATTAAAAAATAGATAAAGAGTGAATTAATACATGTTTAATGAAGGATTGAGGAAATTGGTATCTTTTCCTAAGGGCTTGAAGACTTATGATGACCTAAGCCTCAGATACATGCAGTGCAAAGATTGCTTAAGCAAGACAGTATTGATTGATAATTTTCTCTCATTTATTATCATAAATGTGGCTACAAAGACCGTAGTAACAGATACCCTCAAGATTGATAATTTTCATTTTAATCATTAATTTGATCATCATGCATGCCAGGAGCATTAAAGAAATGTAGTAAACAATTGATCTGAGTTTTAATGATGTGTTGCTTGCAACATTTTGCAAGGCAAATGCTTAGGGGCTATTTATTTCCTCCCCAGCAAGGACTCACCTGCTGCCTGTTATCCTAACATGAATTGTTTTTCTCAACAGATGAGTTTTCATAGGTGTGGTTACCTAAAAAGGGAATGCAATACAAATTTATTTTCTTTAAAATAATAAGATAACATTATTAAAACCAAGAAGCTCCACATTTACTAATCACGTATTACTATCAATTTTACAGAGCATTTAGAATAAACTAAAATGCCTAAGTACATGTAGCTGTCTCTTGAGACCCTGGATTCTACCCTTATATTGTCCCATCCACTCCCATCCAAGATTCTTACTCTGTCAGTCCAGGGCTTTAAGCGTGTGAGTGTACACATACATACTCCTCCAGGTGATTTCGATATGAATGCAGCCCATCACCACAACTAAATGAAAACTACTGCTTCAATGCTTTAGTAGGTGTAATTGAAAAGAGAAATCAAAATGTCTCAATTTATGATCTTGACTTAGTTCAAACAATTTTTTTCACCCTTCTAAAGTCAGAACCCTTCTTTCCAGAGGCAATTCTCTTCTTTATGCTTTGTGGCAGCTGAATCCTGTCTTTTCTTTAATCTTCTCCCTTTGGCCACAGGAGTGGTCATACGATCCAGCCTTGTCCAATCAGCTTATCCTGTCCCTCTGACCACAGACTCAAAATGAGCCAGGGAGAGTACTCACCAGGATTTTCTGCCAGAGCCCTGAGGAGAGAGAAGTATCACTTTTGCCACTGAGGATGTTAAGCTGGTAAGATACCTCATGAGCTAAATAGTTCCCATACCTGCCACATTCCATCTGTTTGAGAGATATAGCCTCTGAATCCAAACATTCCAGAATTTTCTTTCATTCTTTTGTTGGTTTGAGTTGGGTTTTTATCACTGGCAAGAGAAAAGGCCCAACAAATACATCACAATATCTTGGGTAATTGTGTAAACTCTTTGGCTCATTTTCTACACCTGTAAAATTTAGATAATGGCATCCACCATGCTTATACAGCACAGAAGCAGTGATGAGACCTCACATTTTAGATGTGAAGGATATATCATCTAATAGTAGATTAATTATAAACTTTATATACCTCCCTCTAGAATATATATTTAATTCATACAACAATACTAACCTAAACCAATTATTTGGTATTATATAAAAATATCTTACGCTATATTTCTCAATCTTCAGTTATTTTGTTATCATATAAATGTTTCTTATCAGCAGACAAAGCTAAAACTTTAATCTATTTCTACACCAATCATTAATAGCAAGGAATAATTCTTTCTTGATTTACTTGATAGTTCAATCACTTAATAGTCATAATAGTAAATAGCTCTTTCCTTGAACACTGAAAGTATATTTTCGACTTTCAGTTTCCTGGGACAGTATGTACCAATGCCTCTCAAACTTAACAAACACCTAAAAGCTATGTGACTATGAAAAAAATGGTTCTCTGGGCTTGTTTCCTTATCTAAGACAAAAATATTGAAATGAATTATATAACAAACATGCAAACAGTGGGTACTTAATAAATTATTGACTGACTAACATTGGAAAATTCCATAGAATCCACATCTTAGGATTTGTAAGAGCCTACTCTTCTAAGTGGAAAGGATGGGCACTTACAATTAGGTAACTGTGGTAAAGCTTTTAGATTTATATTTAATTTTCATTTTCACATAATAGTCAATTTGACAAATATATATATAAAATCCTGTTATTTTCAACAAAGAAGTGAACCTAAAATTCAATGTTGTTCACAGTTGAGTGGCTAAACTTCATACTGAAAAGGCAAGTTGAAATGGCAGGTGGGTGATGAGACACAGTTCTGACCAAGTGGTTTCATGAACACATACAGCGCAATGAGGCTGTCAGTCAAAGTAGCTTCTTGACGGCAGCCTGCATTAAAACGGTGCGTGAATTTCCTTTCTAACCCTTGCAGCTCCCCTGCAGAATAGCAATCATATCATTTTAATATAAAATAGACATCTTAGTTCAGAAGTTGTAAGATGTAAGTGACCTTTTGAGCCAGAAGACATTGAAGTGTGCAGAGAGACAACATTATTTCACCAAGAGATGCACTAAATTCAACAGATTTCAGCCATGAAATTGTATTCCTTCTTAGCACAAAAGATTTTGACTTTCTCCATTTAAAAGACTTAGACAGTGAGAGTAATTTAGTGATCTCTGACAATGATCAAGTGTTCAGTTGAATTGTTGATGGATCAATTTGACACAGCCTTAAGGATATGCCTGAAAAAGTGAAATAATAAGATCAACATTTTCCAGGGTGTTTTGTTGTTGTGTTCCATGATCTACTAAGTCTATTTTGGCTTTTAGTTACTAATCAATGTCCCATTAATGCCCGTTACAAGTCAAAAAGACAATAGAGCTTCACAAAAGTCAATTTGGTTAATTTTCCCCCTCACATAGGTAAATGTGACCAAATGTGTTTCCATTTAGTGAAACCTGAGGTGGCTTAGAACTTTTAAAGTTTACGAGCTGGTTTTTTATGAACCTGAGTGAGAACTTTAAGCTAATGACAGTGTTTCCATGAAGTATACCTCTAAATAAAAGAAAAATCTGACAGTTGATTTAAGAGTAGTACACTGTGCTGAGTTTAACACAAATTCAAAGTTATATGTACTTTGAAGGATAAAGACAGGCAGTCTGGAAAGCTTCCCCACATGGTGACGTGGTATAGGTGAGCATTTGTCCACTCAGCCTTTAGGAAGCCTTTAATGTCCACAGAAATCATTTTATTCACTGGTGGAGTTTGAGATTGAAGGAAACTATGCAGTTTTCAAAATGTAAGTAGCAATCCAGGAAAAGATTATTACTTGATACATAGCACAAGTACTTGTGACATTTTCAAGAATCCTCTTATTTCTGCTATATGTTGCCTTTTTCTTAATCATAATTTTGAAAGTAGACTATTGAGTTGAAAGGGAAGAAATGCCAAAGGAATGAATTTGGGTGGAAACCTCCCTTACATGTCTCAGCACATGGCAGCATATAGAATACATAGATTAATTACTTGATTTAAAATAAATATAAATATTGTTATTTAAGTACAGGATAAATGATGAATACTACTCTAATTCTCAAACCATAAAATCACAGCCTTTAAAATATTAAAAGCAGCCTTTATGTCTGATAAAAGCATTTTTATGTTCTTTTTTCTATCTTTTTGCTGTTACATTTTATTGCCTGAAGATTTGAAGTAGATTTCTGAAGCATTTAGAAATTTCTTACATGAGATCATCCCATTTGAATTTTTGCCACTTTATCATTAAACTGGCTGGGAAATAAACATAAGTCAGATAATATGTGAGGTGCTTAGCATAGCACCTGGCATACAGCCCCATTGAGCATTTGCAAAACTATGTATGGTATGCTATATACCTTCTTCACTCACTATTACAAAAATTAGAGATGTTCTATGTGCCATAAAATGTCTTCAATCGCCAGTTTGGAAAAATAGGTCTGCAGGCCAAACTTCAGCATGGTTGCTAAATATTTAGATTATTTTAAAACACTGATGAAGAAGCTCTATCTTTTCCCCTTTTAGCAGATGTGAGTAATTTTCAAGACAGCTCTAGTGGTAAGAACTGGAGGCTCACTCTTTCAACGCACATGTGCTGAAATGTTCTGTTTCCCAGCTTTATAATTAGAGATTATTTCACAGTGATTTTCAGCACAGATAAAATTTAGCTCACTTAAGATATGACAGCCATCATCCCTTATTTTCATTAAACATGCTCCAGAGCGGGTGGTTATAGAAATAAGATAAGAATTAGCATCTGAAAGTTTAAAGATGATTGCAAAATCTCTTCCTTGGAAAATTATGGGTTTCCCTTGGCTTAGCTTTCCGAAAATAAAGCAGCATTGCTCCAAGTGACAGCCTCTGGCACCTGATGTCTCACATTTCTCAGGGTTTATGTAAGTCCACAAAAGACAAGTCTGATTTCAGTTGTTCCAAAATGTAAGGCATGTCTCGCTCCTGGGATGTGAGGACGGCTGGCTCAGTGTGCCTGCAAAGCCCGCATGCGCCCACGCCCTTTGCCCACTCTTCCCTCTCTGAATGTTTCTTGGCACACATGCACCTGCTCCTCCATACATGCTCTTCAGTGCCAGCAATTTCGCATGTCTGGTACTAATCTTTTACACTGAAGTAAGAAATTTCCAGAAACCATCTCCAGTTCTGTTTAAAAAGTAAATAGAACTTTGTTTCTGTGGGACTATCAAACAAACCAAGTCAGCATTTTCACTGGTGATCATTCTGTGATGCCCACTCACCAAGAAACAGGGTCAGTCCACATTGGCTGGCTTCCATGTTCCGTGGTAGCCCTGTCAGCACTTGGAAACTATGGTAGTTCTTGGGTTTGCCTCCTTAGAACCAAATGCTGATGCCCTTGCAAAGGAAGGCCCAGAGACCACATAAGGTTCTCAGGAAAGGAAAATTCTCCAAGGTCTTCCACTTTTTGTCTGAATTGTTTTCATCTCTTCATTGCTGTGATATTGAAGGCTATTCCAGGGATATTTCTACTAGGCATGCTTCTGATGTAAGTGATCCCCTAAAGGGAGCTTAAAAACAAAAATGATCTTACGTATCATTTGAGTGTCCCAACTCCTTCTATTGTCTTCTAGAAAAACAAAGGAGTAGCCTTAAAAATAAGGGCATGCATTTCACTATTCTTCTTCCCCACCAATTCCAGGCTAATTGTCCATAATGTTTTTTTCCTCACTTAGAAAACTTACACCTTAGTAGCACTGTTACTTGGTACTAGACAAGCCAATATGAAGGTCATGTGGACTAGGGCTGATCTGACACAGGTAAGAAGGGAGAGGGAAGGGCAGAGAGAACCAGATAAAGCAAATGTGCAAGAAGGACAAAACAAGAGACCATTTTGCTCCAACAGATGAAGGATATAACTTTGGTCCCTGACGTTCTAGTTCCTACTTCCAGCAGATAATGAGACTTCTCTGTGCTTCCTGTCCTGGAAGTCTACACGGTACTGCCGCTTCCTTCTCATAGATTTTCCACAGCATTCATTCAAGAAATACTCACTGAGTCTGTACTACGTGTTCAGCATCACGGCAGGTACTGAGTATGTTCAGCATCACGGCAGGTACTGAGTATTAACAGAGTATGAAACTAACTTGGTAGCCACCCTCATAGATCTTTCCATTTGACAAGAGAATCATGACATAGGTAATTACACCAAAAAAAAATGTGAAAAAGTAAGAACAATGTGATACAGAAGCATGTAGTTTGCGTAGCACAAATTATTATCCTAGTTTGCTAAAGGGAGAGATTGTGCTGGCTCGGGAGGATCTCTTTGAGGCAGCAATATGTCATCTGAGACCTGAAGGATGATGGACACTTGACTAGGTAAAGAGAGGGGAGAAAGGCAGATGAAAACACTCCAAGCAACAGCAGGAACTGTGTGAAGCCCCAGGATAGGGCCATATTGGGCATATTGAAGACATGCCAATATGAGGAAATTCAACATGGCCCAAAAGAAACCAAAAAGGTGAAACTGCAAGGGTGAAAACTTGGAAATGCTTTCAAGAACTTTGGATTTTATTCTCAAGGCATGGAGAAGCTAAATTAAAAAATTTTAAAGGATGGTGACATAATTAGATTTACATTTTGCATCATTTAGGATGAATTGAGTCTGTTGCATTAACTGGTAAGAGAGATGATATTGGCTGGGACTAAATCAGTGGCTCTCAACCGAGAGTGTTATTGCTTCCTAGTGGATATTTGGTAAGGTTTGGAGACACTTCTGATTGTCACACTCTGGGGATGAGAGGGAGGGTGCTTCTGGCATCTGGTGGGTAGAGGACAGGGATACTGCTAAACGTCCTATAATACACAGGACAGACAACCACAACAAAGAATTATCTAGTACAAAATGTCAGTGGTGCTGAGATTGAGAAGCTGTAGTATAGATCTAAGGTAATGAAAATGAAGAGAAGCAGCACAGTAGAAAGTTATTAGGAGGTAAAATTAGTGGGATTTAGTGATTAGACAGAGTGGTCAGACATAAGGAACAAAACCGTTTGACTCTCAGGATTCTAGCTTGGAACCGTGAATTGATTTAGGGAGCAATGCTGGAAGAGCAAGGTTGGAGTGGAGTGAGGAAGATGGAGAATAGCACTTTGAACATTTTGCCTTTGAGGTGCCTTTAAGAGAATCGAGGGAGTTTTCTAGCATATATTTATACAAGCAGCTGTGGGACTTAGCAGAAAGCACAGGGTGACTTTTAACATTTGAGAGTTGTTATGAGGAATAGATACTTCATATGAAGAGCTTAGTGTAGTGGCACACATTATAATCATTCAATAAATGTTATTACTATATTATTGACAGCATTGGCATGTAGGTTGTAACTGAAGCCAGGAGAGTAAATAAGATTGCCTCAGAAGAAGAAGTAAATTGAAAAAGAAAAGGATGGCTCTCTAAGCAATACCAGAAAAAGAAAGCATCAGGCAGAAGAGGGGCTTGAAAACCGGGACTGTGCAGTTGGAGACACGGGGGGCAGGGTCCCCGGGAGCGTGCATGTGCCAGGAAACAAGGCAGGGGCGGGCTTCAAGAGAAACCAGTGGTTGATGTACCTAATGTCGCTCTGAGCTCAAGTAAATTGAGAATTTTTTTCCCAAATAAATTTGGAGATGAGAAAGGCATTGGTGATCTTGGGAAATGCTGGTTTGGTAAAGCAGAGGGCGAGCTGGAGTGGACTGGGGAGTAAACAGAAGAAATTGTAACTTTTCAGCAAACCCTTGGAAAGGCCTGGCTGCAAAGGGGAAGGCAGGAGAGCCACAGCCGGAGCCACGCATGGGTAATTTATTAGTATTATCGTGATTGTTTAAAATAGGAGCCACGTAGCGTGTTTAAATGCGAATGCCGTAGTTAAATGTCAATAGAGAAAGGCTGAAGATACAGAATAAAGAGGAAGTAAGTGTTGGAGCAAGGCCTCCAAGAAAGAAGAACGTGACAGAAAGGATGTCTGACAAAGCCCACACAAACAGCGCCCCGTTTTGTTAGTAGCTTCCCTTCTGTAGTTGGAGACAGTTGACACAGATTAGAGAGTGAAGCCGCTAAGGAATTAGAGGCGATAGCATTGCTAAAGAGCGTTTGCGTGTTTGCTTTTCTCAGTTTAATGGTATTTGAGTATTAAGGGACATTAAAAGTCTCTTTTTAGGACTCTCCTCACAGCCTGTTTTTGCTTTAATTCACTTACTTTATGAACTTAGAGCACAATGTTTTCTAAATTAATATCTTGCCTGTGGCTATCAGAAAGAGAAACGATGACTCCTGCTCATAATTACCAACACATTCCCAAATTTATTTGACAATTAGGAGGAACTTGACTTTGAAACTTCTCTTAAGGTAGTAAAGGGCTTTAAGAGGTGTGCGAGGGGAGAGAACGCAGAAATCATGGACAAAGATCTTCACGTTCTGCTGTAACCTGTAGATTAGTGTCTGGGAGGGAGATGGGTACTGAAAGTGGATCCCAGCCATGCCACTGGCGAGCTCTGTGACCTTGAGCAAGCTTCCTATGTCTCCACTTCTCAGTCTCCTGGTCTGAGTAGGGGGAATTGCAACGTTCACGGGGTCCTCCAGGATAAAGTGGGACGATGCGTGGAACAGTCTTCAAGCAATGTTACTATTATCAGAGTGGACCATTTGCCTTTGCCAGACCAATGAGATGAACATTCTATTTATTTTTATACTCACAAATGCTTCTAGATTTAATTCATTCTCTTGAATATCTAATATCAATTCAAAATCATGACAATCAGCTTTAATATGTAGAATAATTGAGGAATAAAGCATTCTCCCTTTTGCTCTCTAGGACATTGTCCATCTAAAAGCATCGACCTAAATCCTAAAGATGAGAGAGAAATCATGCAGGAAGACACAGAAACTATCTTTGCCTGTCTACTTGGAGGACTTTTATTGTCTGTCTTGGTGCTCTGACCTCTTGTTTATTACCTTTCTTCCAAGAAGAAAGCACAAAGAGGAAGAAATAAAAGTGCTCGCAGTAGAAATATTTGACAAGAAGAAAACCTTAGCTTGGTTGTCTTTGCCATATGTTGAATAGTCAGTATCTTGCTGTCACTCACCTTGGCATTGTATGTTTTCGAAAAGGAAATACACAGAAGAAAAACCTCAGAAGCAACAGTGATATAATTGGGCTGATCTACATTTGGAAGGGCCTGGTCAGGGCAAATGCCACAATTCTTCATTGCTCCAGAACCAAAAACTAATGAGTCAGACTCACCTCTTTGCCCTGAATATGACATGGCTGAAGGTTAATCACGTTAATTACTGTGGGTCAACATTCAGTCCTGTCCTGAAGAAAACCTGTCAACCATTTCAAAAGTTCAATTGCCATGTGATGATTTTCAAAATTTCCTGAACCGTCAGAATCCTGCCAACTTTGTAGCTGTCTTTGGAGTTAACTCTTTTCTATGGAATAAATGCCTGGTTTCTGAGAATCTAGAAACTCTTGCCTTTGCAAATCAGGGTTTTGAAACTGAGGAGCATGAAAAATTGCAGAAGGAAAGAGAGAAGTCAGAGTACAATTATAAAGAAGACTAGACAAAATGGATATCAGAGTTGTGAGTGGATGCTTTTGCCAACCAGTCACTCAAGTCTAAAATAAAATGAGACCCCAGACCTTTCTCCCCACTTTTTTCTCAAACTAGCTTTTTAACTAAAAAATATCTGGGCTCACAACTTGTCACCAGACCAAATATATAAAAACCAATAGGTGCTTTGTATGAGCTCAAATTTCAATTCGTCACAATACTTAATTACTGTTATGACAACCGAGACAAGTACTTCTCAAACAGCAGTGTGCATAGAAGTCTCTGAAAATCATATTAAAATGTGCAGATTCTGATTCAGTAGATTTGGAATGGGCTCCAGATTCTGATTTCTAACAGATAATTCAATTACCTTTGGATTCAAGGTCCACACATTGCATTAATAGGCTCAAAGTAAAATCACTTCTAATGATCTGTCTCATTATTGTCTAATCTATGTCGAAATTTTGTGATTCAGAATCCAGTTCACAATTTCAGTCCATCAGAGTCATTATACAAATAAGTTTTCACAGTATATTGATAATTAGCTGATGTTCAATCCACCATAAAGATTATTCAGAGCTATCGAATTACCCAAGTCTTAGCTATTAAAGTTTGCTGGGATGGGTCGTTATGATGTATACAGAATTTTGTATTTGACTCTTTCCTTTTGATTTTTCTTAGATGAAAATTTTAACTTTTTACATTATAAAATAAAATTTGCAGTGCAAATTTAGGATCTGCTCATATTACAACATCACCATTTTTGATTGTGGAGTGACACAAGTGACATAAAAGAAATCTGAACGTCATCATTAACATGACCTTGTAACTGAGGTGGAGTAAATACACAGGCCAGAGAAAAGACACTTAAGAACCTGAGGCATTGCTTTTAGACAAAAATCTCTGGAACTAATAACATCAATAGTAGATTAACAGCAAAGTCCTGGTTCAAAATATGCCTAGCATCTAGCAGAGAGTCCGGCATATACTAATTCAGTGTGTTGAATTTAGCTGAATTTCAAGGCTCTGCTCTATTCACCGAAATTATTTGCCAGAAGAGACCAGACAGAGACAAAATACTACCATGGCCTAAAAAGCTTTTTAATAAGAGGAATATATTCCCAAAAGCCTCTTTCTGCAGTAGATACTGCAGCCATCCTCACTCCCCATTTTCACTTCATCCTCCTGCCACACTCAATAAATGCTAACCTTAGATAAACCCAACAGTCTGTCTTCTTAGTGCCTGCACTCAAGCAGCTGAGATCCTCTGGGGCAAATCACATCGCCAGGTTGATTGACAGCACTTCCAATTTGTAATTATTAATACCAGTCTCAACTGAGCTCTTGACATCCCCTCTGATCTTGTCACATTATTCCAATCATTCTGCCCTCACTTCACACTCCTTAGATGACCAACCCCTGCCATGTCCCCTCCCCCATCCATGGATGGCCTTAGTAAACATACTTGTAAATAAGGCTGTGAGCTCCCGAGGCAAATCATCTGGGTTCTATTCAGGTTCCAGCAACTCGGCATGAATGCAACTTGAGGCATACATTTCTTAACAGTTCTGGACCTCAGTTCCTTGTTGGCAAAATAGAAACAATAATATTTCCTGCCTTATGCAGTTATTGTAAATAGTGAGTCAGTACATGTAAATCTTCTAAAATAATATCAGTACATGTAAATCTTCTAAAATAATGCCTGCTGACCATAAACCCAGTTTACTATTAACTCTAACTATGTTTTCACAAGAAAAATAGAAGCCACCCAATGAAAAATCCCTTAACTCCCCAACCCCATATCAACAACTCCATCTGCACCTACCTTCTCTTCTTCCCTTCTTTTATGCTATATTTTCTTGGGAAAAGTCTGCTTCTCCACTTGTGTTCTAGAGCAGGAGTTGGCAAACTATGACCCATGAGCCACATCCCACCTGTTTTTTTGTTGTTTTTTTTTTTTTCGTTTATTGATTTTTGTTTTCTTTGAGATAGAGTCTGGCTCTGTCACCAAGGCTAGCGTGCAGTGGCATCATCATAGCTCACAGCAACCTTAAACTCCTGGGCTCAAGTGATCCTCCTGCCTCAGCCTCCCGAGTAGCTGGGATACTGGTATGCACCACCACAGCAGACTAAGTTTTGATTTTTGGCAGAGAAGGGGTCTCCTCTACTATCTACTCCATAGCTCATGTCAGAAATGTCACATATCCAGTCACCAACACTACAGAATGAAGATTACATTTTTAATGTTTTTTTAACTTTATTATAAAAAATTCAAAATACTTCAAAGTATAGAGAATATTCTATAAAGTTCCATATATCCATCAACTAACCTTAATACTTGTTATCATTTTACCATATTTCCTTCATCAGCTTCATTATTTTTTATTGTGGTAAAATATACGTAACATAAAAGTTACCACTTTAACCATTTTTAAATGTACAGTTCTGTAGGATTGGGTACACATTGTTGGGCAACCATCACCACCATCCATTTCCTGAATGTTACACTTTTTTACATGGTAAGTCCCTGCCTGAAGTATCCCCGCCATGAACTGTCCTCTTAGTCACCACAGCATCCCCAGGGCCTGGCATGGTGTCTGTCACAGTCAATCAATATCAGTTGAAAAATTGGATGAGGTCTTCAGGTCCCTTCTTAAATATCACCAGCTAAAAATACTCAGGATACTGTTGCGAAGATCAACTTGAATAATTTAAGAAAATCTTCTTTGTGATCTTTAAATTCCAGTGTACATCGTGATATTATTACTGGGGAGATCAGGCATGAAAACTAAAAGTAAAATATATCTGAGACGACAAAAAAGCACACACTAAATTGTCATAACGCATACTGTGTATTAGTGTACCCCAAAATTAACTACTTGAAATGCTAGTTTATGAAATAGTCCAAAGAAAAAAAAACAGAAAGCTTGCTGTGGCTTAAATGTTTTTACCCCTTCTCAAACTCATGTCGAAACTTAATCCCAATGCAACAGTGTTTGGAAGTGGAGACTAACAGGAGGTATCCAGGCCATCAGGGCTCTGCCCTCATGAACAGATTAGTGCCGCTATAAACAAGGCTTGTGGGAGTGCATGTGTGCTCTTCCTCTCTTCTGCCACCTGAGGACGCAGAGTTCCACTCTTGCCTTTCCACCTGCCACCAAGTGAGGACACAGTAAAAAGACCAATACCAGATGCTGGTGACTTGATCTTGGACTTCCCAGCCCCCAAGAACTATGTGAGAATAAATTTCTGTCCTTTATAAATCACTCAGTCTGTAGTATTCTGTTATAGCAGCAAAAAAACAGACTAAGACAAACTGTTTACTTAGATTAATAAATTTGAAAAATGCTTTAAATAATTTTCCCCCTCTCCTTTGTAGATTCACATTATATATTACCCTTTGGAGTATTAAAAGATAAAATAATTCCCACTGTTATTTATGGAAAGTAGTATGGAGATACCTCAAAGAACTAAAAGTAGAACTACCATTTGACCCAGTAATCCCATTCCTGGGCATCTACCCAAAGGGAAAAAAGACATTCTATAAAAAAGACATCTACACTCGAATGTTTATAGCAGCACAATTCAAAATTGCAAAGATGTGGCAACAACCCTAGTGCCCATCAATACATGAGTGGATTAATAAAATGTGGTATATGTATACCATGGAATACTACTCAGCCACAAAACACAATGGTGATCTAGCACCTCTTGTATTATTCTGGATAGATCTGGAACCCATTCTACTAAGTGAAGTGTCCCAAGAATGGAAAAACAAGCACCACATGTACTCACCATCAAATTGGTATTAACTGATCAACACTTAATTGCATATATAGTAGTAACATTCATTGGGTGTCAAGCAGATGGGAGAGGGTAGGGGATGGGTATATACACACCTAATGGGTGCAGTGCACACCATCTGGGGGATGGACACGCTTGAAGCTCTGACTCGGGTAGGGCAAGGGCAATATATGTAACCTAAACATTTGTACCCCCATAATATGCTGAAATAAAAAAAAAAAAACAAATAAAAATAAATAAATAAATGAATCAATACCCTAGCTTAAAAAAACTAGAGAAAGATGAGCAAATTAAACCCAAAGTACTTGCCATCTTAGAGTAATTCAACAAAATGACGAACACAAAGGGAAAGAGGAGAAGCAACCAATACATGTTCTCCAGGCCTTTTAGAAAACATGGAGTTGTTCCTTTGGCCACACGCATGCGAATCTACAAGAAAGGTGATATTGTAGACATCAAGGGAACGGGCACTGTTAAAAAAGACATGCCCCACAAAGGTTACCATGGCAAAATTGGAAGAGTCTACAATGTTATCCAGAATGCATGCTGTTGGAATTGTTGTAAACAAAGAAGTTAAGGGCAAGATTCTTGCCAAGAGGATTAATGTGCATGTTGAGCATATTAAGCACTCTAAAAAACAAGATAGCTTCCTGAATCGTGTGAAGGAAAATGATAAGAAAAAGAAGGCAGCCAAAGAGAAAGTACTTGGGTTCAACTGAAGCACCAGCGTGCTCCACCCAGAGAAGCACACTTTGTGAGAAGCGATGGAAAGGAGCCCGAGCTGCTGGGATCCGTTCCCTATGAATTCATGGCATAAGAGACAAAACTAATAATAGCCACTGGACTCTAAAGAAAAATTAATAGACAAAAATAAACCCAAAGTGAGCAGAATAAAAAAAATAAAGATTAGAGCAGAAATCAATGGAATTTTTAAAAATAGTGAAATGAGCGAAAACAAAGGTAGTTCTACAATTATTATAATCACTAAAATCAACAAACTACCAACCAGACAGACAAGGATAAAATGAGAAAATACAAAACTTACCAACTTCATGAATTAAAGAAGTAACATCTCTACAGTTTCTACATATATTAAAATACTATTAAGAGAATATTATGGAGGACTTTAAGCCAATAAATTGTACAATATAAATAAAATGAACAAACTTCTTCAAAGATAAGAATTACCCAAGTTCAATCAAAAAGAATTACATAGCCTGATTAGTCATTCTTCTATTCAAGAGATTTAATTTACATTTAAAAATCCTTCTTACAAAGAGAACTCCAGGCCCTGATTCTCTCACTGGTAAAATTTGCCAAACATTTAAGTAAAAAACAATATCCATTCTACACAAATGCTTCCAAAATTTTAAAAAGGAAGGAATATTTCTCAATTCATTCTGAGGTCCCCATTATTCTGAACAAAAGAGACAAAGACATTGCAAGAAAACCAAAGACCCATATCCCTCAGGAACGTGGATGCAAAAAGTTCTTAAGAATCCAATAATATATAAAGAGTATAATACATCATGACCAAGTGGGATTTATCCTAGGAATTCCCAACTTGTTTAACATTCAAAAACTGATCAATGAAATTCACAGAAACAAAACAAAGAAAGAGGCATAAAGAAAGAGGCTTTATGATTGTCTTAATAATGCATAAAAAGTATTTCACAAAATCCAACACCCACTCCTGATTAATGCTCTCAGAAAACTAGAAATAGTAAAGTACTAAATCAATCTAATAGAGGACATCTATGATAAAGCCTACGCCTGACACCATACCTAAATGGTGAAAAACTGAATACTGTCCTTCTAAGATCAGGAACAGGACAAAATATTCACTCTTACAACTTCTATTCAACATTGTACTGAAGGTTCTATCCATTACCACAAGGCATGAAAAAAACATAAAACCCAACTCAAACTGGAAAAAGAAAGTTAAAGTCCATTTGCACACATGATATAATTGTCTATGTAGAAAATATAATGCGATCTGTGAAAAAGCTATTAGAAGTAATAAGCTATTTTTAGCAAGGTTGTAAGATACAAGATCATATACACAAACTTTATTTTTAATATTAGTGATGAAAAATCAGACATTGAAATTAACATAATAGTACTATTCATAATAGCAACAAAAAAATCCTTAGAGATATATCAGACAAAAGAGGTGCAACACATACACATTGAATTATAAAATACAGCTGAGAGAAATTAAAGAATTCCTAACTACATTGAGATACGTATCATGTCATAGATCAGTAGACATGATGTTAAGCTGTCAATTCTTCCCAAATTGATCTGTAGATACAACACAATCACAACCAAAGTTTCTCTTTTTTTTTCTGAGACAGAGTCTTACTCTATCGCCAAGGCTAAAGCACCGTGGCATCAGCCTGGCTCACAGCAACCTCAAAGTCCTGGGCTCAAGCGATCCTTCTGCTTCAGCCTCCCGAGTAGCTGGGACTACAGGCATACACCACCACACCTGGCTAACTTTTTCTATTTCTAGTAGAAACAGGGTCTAGCTCTTGTTCAGGCTGGTCTCCAACTCCTGAGCTCAAGCAATCCTCCCACCTCAGCCTCCCAGAGTGCTAGGATTGCAGGCATGAGCCACAGCACCCAATCCCAACCAAAACAGGCATTCTTTTATTAATTGAGAGTCTGATTCTAAACTCATATGAAAATGCATAGGACCTAGAACACCTAAAACGACTTTGAAAAACAGGAACAAATTTGAAGGACTCATGCTACACGATTTCAAGACTTAAAATACAGTAATCAAGATATTAGTGAAAGAATAGACACACAGCTAAATGGGACATAATAGAGATCCCAGATAAAGATTGATAAATATACAATTAACTGATCTTTGACAAAGGTGCAAAGGCAATTCACACATACTCTTCTCTGCGAATCGTGCTGGAATTTATTGGCTCTACTTGTCTCTCGTAACTGTAATATATTTTGCCAATAATTTCTTCTGCTTCAACAAAAGAAACCGGCTTAGTGAAACTTGGTTAATTAATGCTGTTTAGCTGACTTCATGGTACCACATCAGTTTCTTTTTATCCAAATATATAATGTAAAACCCAGGACCTGTCTGATTAAGAAGACATAAAAGAGAAAAAAAATATTTGACAAATCTGCAAATGATTATCAAAGAGGCAATAGGAGCTCAGTTTTATGCATTGAAATTTGAAGGAAACTGCATGAAATACAGTCGCTTCCCCTCTAGGAAGTAACACACATGTGGTGATGAATATGAATATGCAGCAATATATGACTGAGGGTTAAACTATGTATTGGAATCTTGTAAATGTTTTCTTGCATTCTGTTATTAGCTTGTTAGGGGTTTAGCTACATTTTGCAAATGTAGCTAATGTAGCAGCCACTGTGCCAAATGTTCTAACTAGTTACTCTTCTTTAATCTCCACAAAAGACTTGACTTCAGTATAATTACTATCCTCATCACATGCATAATTTGGAAAGGGTGAGTAACCTTGATTTTTCCCAATATCACTTAACTTTTATGTGGCCAAATTATGTCTTGTTATCAAATTTCATGGTCTACCAATTTTTGGAGGAGGTCTTCAGTCAGAGCCATAGGATTATAAAAAAAAAAAATTATACAGAAGTTGAGGATTGAAGTAGCATTTAAGGAGAGGAGAGTTGGGACGAGTGTTACAGACAAGAAAAGAAAACATTCCAAAGTTCCTGAAAAGTAAGGGGAAAAATGGACTGTCAGATTGCATTCATTGACAACCCTACACTCAATGCTTTTCTACTTATTTTATCATTAGATCCCCCAACAGCAATCCTCTAAAGTGATTATTACTATTTCTTTTACAAATAAGTAAAATGAGGCTCTGAGAACTTATGTAACTTGCCCAATAACACCCAGCAGTTCCAACCATAATCTAAAATACATACTCTGTATACTGTACCCCAGTGCCTCCTGGATTCAGTTAGAAATTACACGCACACACTCAACGTGCTCTCCCTGTCTCCGAATATAATCCTGGTGTCCAGTAGGGTAGCCACAAACCACATGTAGCTATTGAGCACTTGAAATGTGGCTAGTCCAAATTGAGACATGCTGTGAGTATAAAATAACACATCAGATTTCAAAAGCATGGAAGAAAAAAAGCATGTAAAGTATCTCGTTAATAATGTTTATATCAACTACATGCTTAAAGGATAATATCTTAAGTATGTTGGGTTAAAATAGTATTAAAGTTAATTCCACCTGTTTCTCTGCTTTTTCAACTA
>CAUYRT010029832.1:0-68401 GCA_963574885.1 Lepilemur ruficaudatus
ATCTGCTGTACTCCAAAGCTGATGTAATCCTTCTCTCAAATACATTCCCTTCTTTATCTTTACTTTCTCTCTTCACTGGTCTAAATCCTACTAACTGGATTATCATAAGGACTAAATGAAAGGATGAATAGTTTTTTAAAAGACAGCAAATGTTCAGTAATAGTATTCTTTAGAACACCATATTGGCTTTCACATGACACTTTTCATACTTTTAAAATTGCCCACTTCCTCATAAATCCTCTACTAATTTTAAGTGCTAGGTGAACAGTTACTGTGTTAATCTTATCAACCGCTCTATGCCTAGCACCTAGCACAAGGGTGCAGTAGACACTAAATAAGTAATTGTTAAATTGAACTACATTGAAATGTGTTGAGCTAAATTTTGGAAGCCAATATTACAGTTTCATTTTGAACTGGTGCTGTTCAGGACTTTGTAATATCAAATACATACTTCTGCAAGGTCTAGAAACTAAATCTTCAAGCATATGTTAAATCCTTTACCTAAATCACCCACTTATGATAAAATGTGTTCCTGTAAGGCAAGTGGAGAGTTGATCTTATATTTCTGATTCACGCTATACTTCTGATCTGGTGCTCGTGTTGCTAACCCACTGTCTTCTTACTCACCAGTAGTGTTAATAAACTTATGCCATTGTTCCTACGTTTTGCCTGGTTACCTTGTCATTAAAGATACACATTGGTGAGAAAAGAGTGAAGTAAAAGTGCATTGTGTGACCAGGGAATATTTTCTTCTACTTTCCATCCCAGGAGCTTTGTAACAACCATCATTGTCTATATAACACTCCCCATGAGCTGTGGTTGAGGCAGCCTAGTAGAGCTTAAAATCCATCTCATACATCAAATCCTTACCAGGCCTGCAGCTTGTTGAATCAGTACAATGAAGCATGCGCCCACCAACATCATTGTCTCTGAGAAGAAATTAAGCAATTATGAGATTTATGAGTACCTAAAAATAGCTTGCTTTACCAAAAAATTTATATTTTTAAAAAGTGAATTTCTGCGGCTTTTTGTAGAGTTGAAAACTTTTCTATAAGAACAGACTTCGTCGGTCAGATGGACAGTTTTTTTTTATTAATAAAAATCAGTCTCCTCCTTTACCAAAAAATGCAGGTTTTATTCCTGTGTTACTCATTTCTACGTTAGAACCCAAGAATATAGCAGCAACTTTTCTTACTGTTAATACCTTTAGCAAGACAAAAATCCCAAAACCTAATCAATAGATAATAGTAAAACTTTGGTCTGCAACTATCCATATCACTGATGAGCATCTCCAATTGCAAGAAAGTAAGTGCAAAACCTTGTTTTTAAAAATTCCTTTCTTGGTTATGGTAATATTTAACATAACACTGAAAAAAGGAAGTCACATATTTGCAAGTGTATAGACCAAACTGGTAACAGTGGATACTTCTGAACAGAGTGATCAATTTATGGTTCCATTACACTTCTACTTTTAGTTCATATAATCCTCTATTATTATTATTGAATAATTGTAAAGTGTTACTTTTATTTTAAAAGTTATTTCTTAAATTTCACTGTAATTATTCTTCCTTATGACCACTAACTATTTATTGAAACTGGCTATCACAGTCTCATTAAGGTTCTTGTATGAAAAGTTGGACATCCTGCCTTCTTCAATCAACTCAAGTATGGCACGGTTTTGAGTATCCTCAGCACCCTAGTAGTTATGCCCTGAATGTACTCCAGTTTATCTATAACCCCATCAAAAAGTTATATGCCAAATATGAACAGAATACTCCACGAATGATCCATCTTTTGGTTTATTGGTATATTAGACCACAACAATGCTGATACAAATATTTGAAATAAATCCTAATAATAGTAAATAAAAGTACACTCTCATCTACTAGTGGTAAAGTTGGAGATAAAATTAAAGGCTATAAAAGTTTTTTCTCACACCATGAATAGCTCATATTTTAAAATCATGAAACAAATGTTTTACCTGAGAGAGGCAGGTGGGAAGGATAAGATGTCCATGTGTCCAAAGGAAGGTGAACATATTTTGATCTTTGGCACAGCAGTAAATATATGGCACATAAATCACTTCCCTTTCCTGTTTGGTTACTTGGAATTGTGTAAGGTGGTAGTAATGTACTATGGTGAAAACCCCCTAAAAAATCTTATCACTTGCTTCAGTACTAAATAGGGCATTGTTTAATTCTAAAGAACTCAGTTAATGATGGTAGTTCTCTTATAATTAGGCTTAACAATGTTAGTAATGATGAGTTCGGGAAGGCGTAAACTTCGCAATAGTCTAAGGAGTACAGTACTATTTAACTAGGTGGAGATTGATATGTTTTTTTTCTCAATACTATTTCACAGCATCATTTACTGATTAGCTTTCTGTAAATTGCCTTTATGTAATCTAAGGATTATATAATACGTATTACAAAATCTCACATTGTGTTCCACCATTAAAAATAATCATACAATTAACATGAAATTTACTGAACTTAGGAAATTTATTTTTACCTTTTTTATTTTCATTATTAAATTCCATTGTATTGAAATAAATGATTTTTATTTATTTCAATACAGTAGTAATATCATAACTTACTGAAAGAAGAGGTCATCTAAATACACCAAAAGGGGAAGATGAGCTTTAGATATGTAATAAATTTGTGCTTAGAACTGTTAATTTCTTATGCTTTTATTAAAAATAAAAGTGTGAGAGACACTTACGGCACACAGTAAGTTCAGTAATAGATATTTGAACAGGGTATAATGGAGAGCAGGGAAAGCTTCTTGGAAGTAGAGCTATCTAAGTTAAATTGCAAAGAGTTAGGTGAATAGAGACATGGGGTTTGGGAATTTTCCAGGTAGAGATAGCAATATGAAAGAAGGCAAAAAAATAAAATAAAATAAAAAAATTAAGAAACGTCAAGAAGTTTGAGAAGTTTGGTGCTGATGAGTAAAATGTTTGAGTCAGGGTGTGTCAAGGCATGATATTTGGGTATGTGCAGAGATAGGTCATGAAGAAATGCGGTAACATAATAAGGAACTTGGAATGTCTCCTAAAAACACCTGTGGCTGGCAATAGTGTGCTTAACCAATATTTCTGGTTTCCTCTTCCAGGCATGTGTTGCATTTTTCTGCCCTGCTGCAGTTCAGAATGGCTGTGTGACTTATTTTGACTAATGAAATGTGAGTAGAAGTCACGTTTCTTATCTTAATGTTTCCAGTAATATAATAGAAGAATGAGGAAAATACAGTCCAGAGAAGGATATACCAACTCTGCTCAAGGAATGTGCCACCAGCAATATTTGAGCTAGTATTTATAGGATGAGTAAGAATTTAATACGCAGAAGAGCAGGAAGAGAAATGTAATGTATTTCGGAAAAACCACCTGGACAGGCAAGTTATGATCAGTGAATGACAAAAACACAATTTTCCTTCTTCTCCCTGTTTACCATAATAACTTACAGTATTCCAGGTGGTAAACTCCCTGAGAGCCTATATCTCTAAGCAAGGACAATGTGCATCAGAACTCTAGCTGATTCAAGACATGTTACATGGGTAATAAGTAAGTCTTTGGTGTGTTTCACTATTGATTTCTTTTAAGTTCAACATGATTTGGCTCAGCCTGACTGATAAATAAGTTGATACCTTAAGTAAGGTGCTGCTATAAAAACAACCTGTAATATATGGCATGGATTTAACAGTTCTCTGTTAGGTAGGAGAAAACTTATTGGATACTGGCAATTTGGTAATGCATGCTATGCCATGTAAAATGTTCATTAAATCTATCACCTGGAGTAACTTGGGAGGCAGATAATTTGATTAAAGCATTTATGTGTCTTGGTAAGTAATTCAGAATAGAGGAAGTCCATGAAAGCAGAGACTTGCAGGGCTGGAGAAGAAATATTTCACCTCCTTCAACTACAAAGAGTAAGAGATTGAGATAAGAAAATCTTTGAGCAACAACGACCATTTAAAACTCAGCCTTCTAGGAAGAATCAAATTAAATATATGACTATCCTCCCCATTGTTAAAACCTCTGAATGAATTAAGAAGTCTCAGAGTAAGGATCAAACTAAAGATTTAGCTCCCAGCAAATATTTTCTGTCAAACAAAATGGCCCAGAAAAGAGTGTTTCTTTCCTACAAAAGTGGTACTGCCTCAAGGAAACTTCTATCATATTAAGTAGAGTGGAAGGAGTGCTATGGGCGTGAGGAAGAAAATAAGTCTTAATCCAACACATGGAGGCACATAGCATACATTAGAATCAAATAAATAATGAGCTAACTATGCTTTGGAGGGTATCAGTTCACTTTAAAAAAAAGAAAAGAAAAAGGAAAAAGCCTGGATTAACTGAGACTATGACAGTTTAAAACTTAAAGTTACATTTGAAACTCATGACTGCAAGAGCCTGAGCTAAGCTATTGCTCAACCCTCAAGTAGAGCGTATTTCATACTTACCAACTTCAGTGATAACTGAGAAAGATGTATTATTTAAAATGCTGAGTATCTCTCGGAGGGCGGGCCTATGGGTAATGAAAAATAATAGAAAAGGGAGCAAAATCAAGGACTAATCGAAGAACATTCCCCACCTTCAGAATAGGGGAACCTCAAAATGTCTTATCAGAAAAATTGTAGAAATAATATGGACCTGTTGTATATCTTCCATTCTTCCTGATTCTGAGTGGGAGGGTTTATTGCAGTTATCAACTTATTGTCCTACTATTTTATATTTGCTCTGTGTAGAGTCAAAAACATGTTTTAATTCATAGGTCACAAGATCAAGAGAAGTCATATGCAGAGTTATAAACATGCAGGAATATCTTGAGATTAATGCCATGAGTGGATGTTATTTTTTGGTATCTTTTTTGGGAGTTTTATACTTTCATATGTTTTCACGTTACTAATTAATGTCCTTTTCTTCCAGCTTGAAAAAAGTCCTTCTAGCATTTCTTGTAAGGCAGGCCTAGCTATGATGAACTTTGTCAGGTTTTATTTGTCTGGGAAAATCTTTATCTCCCCTTCATTGCTGAAGAATAGCTTTGCTGGGTAAAGCATTCACAGTTTTTGTCTTTCAGCATTTTGAATATATTATTCCACTCTCTCCTTGCCTATAATGTTTCTGATGAGAATTCTGCTGATAGCCATATTAGGTTTCTCTTGTAGGTGATTCTTCCCATTTACTCTAGCAAACATATTCACTTCTCTTGTATGGTCAACCTATTTAAAACTTAAAACTTTTTAGTGTTTTATTGCTGTACTTAAGCTTATATTTAATGATACATTTATCTATTAAAAAGCTTAGATTCAATGAAAAGATAGCCTTAATAATACTGAAAGTGCCCATAGTCACTGAGTACCAGCTATGTGCTAGCCATGATTGTAGGTTTAAGTGATATTGAGAATTTTTTTTAATGTAAGATATAAATCTTGTGGTAGAACTCAGTCATTCTTATATTAATCTTATTTTAAATTTGATGTTTTACTTTTTCTGAATAAAAGTTAGATATATAAATCAAAGGAAAACAAAATGAAAGCACTAATTAATATTTATTTTGAATTTTTTCCAAAAGGGAGGAAAGATAATTAAGGAGGACAAATAGATGGAATAAAGTCATTCTTGGTATCGTATTTTCTATCAGCTCCCTCCTCCCATCCAATGAATTGTCAAGTCCTGTCAGATCTTCAGATAAATATATATACTCTTAAGTTTTATAATTTCCACTAGCAACTGCCTAGTCCAAACTACCATTATTGCTTGCTCATATTACCTCAATAGCATGCTAACCCATCTTTCTACTTCCATTCTTATTTTCTTTCTTTTCATTTTTATGAAATATTATAAACACTTTCTCTAATTTCTCATTGGATGTCACAGCATTGGATGTGATTAGACGGGGATGAAATAATAATAATTTCCTGAATTTGGGTGAGTTAATAATTGAATCTTAAATGGTCTTTCAACCATCAGGTAGTATGTTTACCTTTTAAAGATTTGCTATGGTTTCTTCTACATAGCCTGGGACCTTTTTATCAAGACATATAAAATAAAAATATAAGGAATTCCAGCAAAATCATGTGTGAGCATAAACAGCACAAGTGAATTTGAGGCTTTCCCTGTTCTTTTCTCAAATATTCTTGCAAATAATGCTATTTACAATTTTCTGAATTATAAGATAGATCATTGCCATTTATCCTAATACATATTATTTCCTTAAAAAATTAGAAAGATATAGTTGATAATTTGTAAGTATGAAACTGTTAATTATTTAAATTCCTCTGAGGGATTTGTTACCTCAGTATAAGAGGAAGCGAGATTTCAATTTGCTTTGTGCAATTGTGATGTATTAGCAATGCCAATCCAAGATGTGTTCTTGGCACATTTTATTACCCTCTCTTTCCCTCATCAGAGGACCAGCTTGCTGTGACTATGGACTGAGAGTCTCTCAAATAGACAAGGTCATAGCTCCCTTATTGTTACCTTTGAAATTTTTAAGCACACAGCTTCCTAAGTGACCATAAATTCATCAGCCATATATGCATTGGCTTGTGCTACCTTTTCTCACCATCATCCCATTTCCTAATAGATTAATTTAAGGTGTATGCCTTCTTGAGCCCTATTCTGGAAGGAAGACAAGGCAGGAAAACTCTAACGTCATTCTAAGGATGCTTGTTTGTTTGAGAGTGGTCTCATTTTTAGTATCCATTTATCTCTTTCTTCTATCTCCTTATTTCTTGGTAACCAGTAAGTGTGGCAGAGGCCATGGGGCAACAAAGGCAGAAGCAGACGCATTTGAGTTTGAATTGTCGCTGTGCTCCTTACTTACCGGTGATCTTGGGTAAGTTGGAAAATCTTACAGAACTTCAGTTTTTTCCTTTGTAAATGGGTTATTAAAACACATACACACATATGTAGTATACATATTAGAAAATAATATGTCCTGAATAAACACTAAATGTTATTGTGTGAATTCACACCTCATTTTCCTTTTCTTAAAAAATGTCACTTCTTTCACCCATCCTCACAATATTAATTTCCCAAGTTTGTGGTTTACTTGATTTCAAATTGATATGAAAACATATGGTCATTATCACACTTACTAGTTACTATTAGTAAGTGATGAGGCACAGGAAAGAAGTAAGAGAAGTGATCTCTCACTTTTAATTTCCAGAACTAACTATAATCTTAAAAATAGTACTGACTTTCAGTGAATTTACCGAGGTGTACAGTTAATATGCACTCTCTGGACTACTTTGACAGAGTAGGTTTTTGAATGTAACAAGATAAGTCAACTTGAGTGGTAATATATTTTGGGAAATCAGCTCACTACAAATTGTGACTGTAAACATTGTACTGTAAATGTTTTGTAGTTTTCCCCCGATAAAATTTTCGGAAGAAAAAAAAAAAAAAGAAAAGGTCACAGGAGGAATAAATTTTTGGAGAAAGATAATAATTTTAATCTTGGACTAGTTGTATTTGGCATGCTGATGAAGTATCCAGGAAGAGATGTTTAGAAGACAATTGTCACTTCTGGAACTTGGAAGAATTTTCAGAGTGAAAAATAAAGAATTGAATAGACAGTTGTATTAGTTTCTTATTGTTGCTATAAGAAATCGCCACAAACTTAGTGGCTCAAAATAACACAGATTTATCATCTGAGAGTTTGGGATGTCAGAAGTCCTAAAATCAACGTATAGGCAGGGTTGTATTCCCTCTGGAGGGTCCAGTGGAAAATTCATTTTCTTGTCTTTTCTAGATTGTAGCAAGGCTGTCCACTTTCCTTTGTTATGGCCCCTCCCACATCTTCAAAGTAAGCAATGTACCATCAAGTCTCTTTCTCGTCTCTCTTACATCTACTTCCATTGTCACATTTCCTCCTCTGACTGTGACCCTCTTGCATCTCTCTTATAAAGACCCTTGTGATTACCTTGGACCCACCTGGATAATCCAGGAATAACGTCCCCATCTCAAAATCCTTAATGACATCTGAAAATTCCTTTTTGCCGTGTAAGGTAACATATTCATGGATCCCAGGGATTAGGATGTGGACATCTTTGGGGTATGTAAATGTTCTTTCTACTACAG
Organism: Lepilemur ruficaudatus; assembly: GCA_963574885.1. Taxonomy (NCBI): domain Eukaryota; kingdom Metazoa; phylum Chordata; class Mammalia; order Primates; family Lepilemuridae; genus Lepilemur; species Lepilemur ruficaudatus. Next base: position 8,084 of record CAUYRT010029832.1, read on the forward strand.
AAGTTAATGAAATAAGATCATTGACTATCTACAAGACAGTGAAGAGCTTGATACTGAGTAGTCTTCAGATCCGTGAGTAAAGTACCAAAATATTAGAATGCTATGGAAGCAAAGGAAATAGAGATTTTCAAGACAGAAAGATTGAAACACATGGTCAAATGGTTGAGGTGCATTGCCAAAGAAAAGAAGAAAAAAAAGTTTCAGGGTTTGGTAATTAGAGAATCATGGGTGGCTTTCCAGAAAACAATTTCTGTCAAGTTTTGGTCCAGAAAGCCAGACTTTAAGTAAATGATAAATAAGTGAGCAGTTAAAAAATAGATATTAAAACTTCTTTCTATTAGGAAAAACAATTCGGTGATAGCTGTTGTGGTAAGTCGAAGTTGAAGAGATAATCTGGAGTAAGAAATAATGTCATCATTCTGCTAACATCTATTTTTCTAAGGAGGATAAGAGTCAACACTTCAGCCCTCCTTTCTTCATGAAGAAACAGCAGGAACATAACCGACTCAGTGGCATGGAGAGAGGCAGAGCTGAAGAGCAAGAACATTGGTTTACGCCAGCTTAAAAGGTCACTGCCGTGTAAGAGTACCCTGTCGGCGAATTAGCTGTAAACTGCACTCCTGATTCACTGTAATGGATTTTAAAGCTGATGCCTTGCTAAATTGATTTAAAAGATGAATTGCTGCTGTAGCTGAGTTGAGCATTTCAGTTCTGAGTATAAATGAACAAAGAGCATCACACCCTCTTCTAGCCTGATTCTTTTGCCACCTTTCCCTCTTCTCTCCCATCTCACAACATCTAATTACTGAGGGAGGGCCTGGGATGGAAGAATGGGAGAACAATTGGGGCCAAGGATGCCTGGAGGCAGAGATCTTTTTGCAATGAGAATGTCACTGAATAAATGCTCCAAACACAGTCTATTTTCAACATAGTTAAAACAGTAAGTTTTCCCTTAGCCCAGTATTAACAAAATTCAGATTAGGAGTATACTTGGGAACACGCTCGTTCAGATAGTGAACTGACCAGCTGTACTATCTTGAGAGAATTGCTTAACTTCTCTGAGCTTCATTTTTCTCATCTGTAAAACTAGAATAATAAAATAGCTAATTTAATCTAAAAAAGCAAAATGACAATAATAACAATGATTCAAATAATAGCTGCTACTGAGAACAGTAAGTACGAGACACAGTCATAAGTGCTTTATGAGTATTAGCTCATTTGTTCTTACAATCACCTCATGAGACGTGTATTATTTTAATCCCCATTTTACAGATAAGAGTTCTGAGGCATAGAGCATTAAATGCCCAGCTAGTGAGTAGAAGAGCCAATTTCATGATAGGTACACCATTAATGATGAGTAATAATGAATATAATGATGTCGATTTTAGAATGTAATGCCCAGAGCTCTGGTAGAGCGGGAGTATCTATATAAGAAAATAATTATTTTGAATCTTTTTAGCAAATACTTTTAGTTTCAGTGATATCTTTTTAATTTACTGATATGCCTTGTCTTTCCAACAAAAGGGTTCATAGTTGATATTTTTATATTCTTTTTGCAGACGGTATTTTTCTCTTTTGGCATTTGTGCCAAGTTGGTAAAAAAATCTGTTTGTGTTCATCTGCAAACAAAGCACTCCATAGCCTGAAAATGGCATTTGTCATGGCAACGGACTTTCCAATCCCTAAAACCCTGTACTCAATCCATCTTTGCCATGACTTTCTCTTGTTTATAAAATGAAATATAATCATGTAGTTCCTCTAAAGAAAAGGAATAGTTACTCAATGAAGACACATTATACCTAAACAGATCACACCAAGAATCAACATCAAGAGGAACTTGGAAGCCAGACTGAGGACTAAATAAAAACTAAGTTCACATATCCATTTCTCACCAATTAAGTCAATTAATATGATTATGGGCTAAATTGAATCAATCTGTCCAGAGAGTGAGTACACTGCCTTGGTATCTTCATCAACCAGAAGTTTCCCCTATTTCCCCTGTGAAGTCATTAGTCTGTATGTGGAGGAGAGGCTGTGATTTCCTTCCTTGTCCTGTCTGAGCAAACCACAGTTGTCCCTTCACACACCTTATCTTTTTACTGCTTACATTCTTAGGGATGCAAATACTTAAGTTACAAAATTAAAGATTTGTTGTTTTTCTCAGTAGTTTGTCCATATTTCTATTCTAAGTCAGTACTCCCTCTCTTGGGTTATTTGATCTCATATAACAGAGCACGTAATGCCTAATTTTGACATCAATACACAATGTGTGCCAAAGAAAATCCTATAAACTAAGTTGGGTTGCAGGGTTGAGAGGGAAGGCAAGATAGTTCCTGCAGTCTAAAATACAGCCAACAGTGTAGTTACCAGAAACTCATTTTTTAGTGTTAGGGATGAAACACACACGTGAAACCAATGATGATCATCATAACCATGAGTATAATTATAAAAATAAAACAATTATCACCAGCACAATAATTTCATGTGAGATAAATCACTTCAGAGTGAATATGTAATGATTGAGTGAATAAAGAGTGGGGAGATACAAATGAAACAAGGTTAAGAGGAGAATATGTGCTAGAGTCAAAGGGAATGGGAAAATAACTTCAAGGGCAAGAGAAAAGATGAGAGATTTCTTGGGTGGAGTGGAATGGCAGACTCTAAGCAACAAGGAAACACTGTGCTGTGCTAAAAAGGGGACAAGGTCAGAAGAAGTTAATGGTTGACACACTACATGTCCAGTGGATACTTACATTAAATGAGTTTTGATATAGAAAGACAGAAAAGGAGTGTGTAGAGCAAGGACTATTTGCAGAAATTATTAAAGAGAGGGGTGGAAGTTGGGGATAAAAGATAAGAGACAAATTATATGGTGAAGGGATAGCAAATGTTCCTTTTGAACACAGCCCTGGAGAAGACAAAAGACCTAAAGGCAACTTGTACCACAGGCAGCTGGAAACTTTCTCCAGTATCAGTGTGTATGGGATGTGTAGTGTAGCCAGGTGAGCATTCTGATTAATTTCTGCCTTGCTTCTGTGAGAGAAGATTATGGTATGCTGGGGATTTAGAGATCGTATGAACCTACGTGCAAAAAAACAGAGGTAAGGGCATTAGGTACACTCTACAGTGTTTATCACTTAACTGGACCAGAATGAAATCAGCAAGTGGCTTTTGATTTCGTGGATTTCATCCCAAGTGAGTTATTCTCTATCTCCAGGGCCTCAACCACTGAATGAGAAAGAAAAAGAAAAAGGAGAAGATGGAGAAGTAGAAAGAAAGCTGTGAAAAGAAGAAAAATGCAAAGACAAAGTTCCAAAGTGAGACTTCAATTTGGTACACAGCTTTGACTTACACACTTAAGTCAGAATAAATGAAGGGAAAAATAAGTTTCAGTGAATAAACTCAATTTCTGATTCTAAACTTAACTCAGAAGATAGAAATGCTACTAAATAGGCCCATCATTTTCTTATTTTAAGAAAGTATCAACTTGGTTTTGAGGTAAATCTGATTGATGTACTTAGGAATAACACAAAAGCACTGGTCTATTCTTTCGATTTTCCACAGATTACACTGATGAGCTGTTTTCTAATAATAAGAGGAATTACTCCTTTAGCTCACTTTAGTTAAGCCCCTGCTGTGTGTAGAGGATACAGAGATGAAAGGAATCCAGTGCCCACACTGCAGGGATGCTCTGTTTAGTGAGCCAACATCCTCGCTCTGTGCCCTAGGAGGTGAACCATCAACAGGCTTCCTTGCCCTCTGGCTTCCTGTTGGGCTCCGTCAATGGTAGGAGATGGGGGAGGAGTGAGGAGAGGGAGGCTGGAGATTTATTTTCTCTGATTTCTTGCTTCCGGGCCTGTCACAAGCCATCGGACACAATCCCCTAGGTCTCTGGGTCCTCATAGCAGCTCCACCTCTTTAGGCTGAGAATGGGTAATGGGTAATAGGGCCAAACCCTTCTGACTGTGCCATCCCTTATGTCTTCCCTACACCCTGTCTACCTCTCTATCAATTGTCCTTTCATTAAACTCTCCTCAAATACTGCAACTTAAGCATGCCTCTGTTTCCTGGTGGCATCTTGATACTCTAAGAAGGACGAGCATGCAAGATTTTCTGAGCTAGAATATTGGTCATTAAATTTAAGCTAAGAAAGAATGAAAGAAAATTTAAAATTTCAAGAGAAATTAAAAACTCTATCTACCCTCAGCAGCCATACATACCATAAATCATTGTTGCTTTAAGTAAAAATTATCATGCAGTTTAATAGTTTAGTTGAAAGCTATTTAATTAGAAGTTTAATTAAACAGAATTAATAGAGGTAAGGCCAGATTGAATTAATGAGTGGTCTGAATTACAGGATTATATATGCATTATTATTTATACATAGACATATATGGATTAATGGCTAACCGCATATTCTAAAACAAAGATCCATCTACATAGTTTTCAATTTTAGTGAACATTACAACTTAATTCCAATGCTCTCAAACACATTTACACCAAGTCATTTTGTTTAATAAGATAAACATTTTCCTTGCATTCTCATTCCTATTATTTTCACACACCAACATCCTATTTTTAGTTCATGTAACTTCAGCAGAGCTTTACATGATCAGGGATTCTGAAGAGGGAGTTAAGAGGTTTGTGTTCAGCACTAGTTAGGTATTTTAAGGTTCCTTTGGAAGGAAAATTATCTTTGATGCACAGCTTTCAAAATGATTTGGTGGTATTGATATTAAACAGGCTCTGTATATTTTGTGAGAGATTACTTTAAGCACCCCCAAGTTATGATCCTGTGTGGGGCACTAGAAGGATACAAGGTTCTGAGATCAGATGCTGACATCAGTCATTTATTCCTGTACTCAGATCTCAGATCTCCATAACTTCTGGGCTATCTAATCTTGGTCACATGATTCAAGTTCCCATATCTTAGTTTCCTCATCGAGAAAACAGGGCCTACATCAAAGAATAGTTATGAGGATAAACTAGATAAAATATCTCTAACACTCTCATATGGGCTGAACCACAGTAAACAGTCTATAATGTTGGACATTATTATGTAGAAATTTTATAAAGGACTAACTTCTATCTCCATGTTTATAGTACAAGTAATTTCAGGGATCTTTCTTAATTTCAGTACTTGCTATATGTATTTTGTGGAAGCCAAGTGACTACACTAGTGTCATCTTCCAGTCCTGAGCAGGTACTGAAGGAGAATGGTTTGCTGAGCCTCTGAGCAGATGGTTTCATGAACAGTGTAATGGGAACTCAACAGGTAGAGCTTTCTCTCCATGTTGATGCTGTGAAATGAGGTATTCACTTATGCACATTGTAAATATATTAACTGTTTTTACTTATGTCACCTATAAAGTCACCCTAAAATTTTCTTTATTCAGTATTTAGATTAGGAAGAGGGGAAGGGATGATGTTAAGAGGGTAGAAACTTCTCTGGTTCTAGAAGGGTAGAATAGATAACTTGGTTGTTCAGTAATGAGTTATCTATTAAGATGAAAATAGCACTTGGAGGTGGTCCTTAGCACTTTCCCCTCATCAAATTTAAAAGGGAACTTTCAGTAGAAGTTCATGTCTTTGGGGATTTTAAGAAGAAAGAGGTCCAGCATATGTGATGGAAAGTGAGAAATTTTCAGAGAGGCTAAGAAATGAATTGAGAATTCACAAGTCTGGTCATGGCCTCTCTTCACTATTAAGGTGAATTAAATCCAAGTAACATTTGTTTGGTGCAAAGAAAAGTATGCAGGGGGTGTTAGTATAGGAAAGAATGCATATACTGAAATAAATATTAGAGCAGATGTAGTTATACTTTAAATTCTATAGAGATTACCAGATACTGTTGGGGCTCTGCCCTAATCCCTTTTACCATTTCTGTGAGCCCCTCCCCACTTTTTGGATGGTTTTGCTTCTAAGGGCCCATAGTTTCCGTGTTCTTATGTGAGAACTCCCCTTGGCTATTAAGCCATTTTGCCTTGACATACTGAAAACCTGAAATGCCTGGGAGTTTGTTCTTCCAGGGATTCAGGTGCTTCCAATGACTGGCAGGTATAGGGAAAACTTCTGGCTCCCTTGCTATAGGTCAAGACAAATTCCGAGGCATAACTTATATTCTGAGCTTCCCTGTGGGATCAGATAAAGGCTGGGGCTTTGCCTGAAATCTTTTCTTTGCCTGACTTCTTCTCTCTTTCGGTCTGGCTTCTCCCCTCCCTTGCCAGTTTCTCCTGGGAACACTTCCCTCATAAATTGCACACAAACATTCATTTTCAGGTCTGCTTCTGGGAAAACCCAGCTAAGGCATAAGGGTATTTTTAAAATTGATGAGAATACTGAAGAGAGAGAGAGAGGAATTATGAGGAGGAATGATTCATGAAGGAAATGACATTTGAGTTGGCATTTGAGTAATAAACAAGCTTTCAATAGAGAGAGGGAAAGGAGAGAGATGCTAGCCAAAGAACTAGTATTGCACTAAGGCACCATGAGCAGCAAGTTTAGGAATGAGAGTATAGCCTGGAGACAATCATCCTATATTCTAATCCAGGCCTCTTCTCTTACTAGATCATGGGTAATTTACTTGATCTCTCTGGGCCTCAGCTTCTTTTTCAAATTTTTAAAAATTGATACATAATAATGGTACATATTTATGGGGTACATGTGATATTTTGATATATGTATACAATGTGTATGATCAAGTCTGCGTAATTGGGATATCCAACGCCTCAAATATTTATCATTTCTTTGTGTTGGGAACATTCCACATTTTTTCTTCAATTTATTTTTATATAATAAACTATGTTAACTATTGTCACCCTACAGTGCTATCAAATACTAGAACTTATTTCTTCTATCTAACTGTATTTTTATACTCACTAAACAATTTCTCTTCACTTCTTCTCCCTCCAACCTTTCCAAGCCTCTGATATCCACCATTCTACTCTCTATCTCCATGAAATCAAATTTTTTAGCTGCCACGTATAAATGAAAACATTCAATATTTGTCTTTCTGTGCTTGGCTTATTTCACTTAACATAATGGCACTTATGTTCCAGTTCCACTGATGTTACTGCAAATGGCAAGATTTTATTCTTTTTATGGGTGAATAATGTTCCATTGTGTATATATACACCACATTTTCTTTATCCATTCGTTCACTGATCTACACTTAGGTTGTTTCCATATCTTGGCTATTGTGAATAGTGCTGTAATAAACATGGGAGTGTGGATATCTCTTTGATATATCTTTGATTACCTTTCTTTAAGATATATATACCCAGCAGGGATTGCTACATTATATAGTAGATCTATTTTTACTTTTTTTAAAGGAAACTCCATACTGTTTTCTATAGTGGCTGTAGTAATTTACATTCCCTCCAATAGTGTACTAGTATTCCCCTGTCTCCTTTCTCTACATCTCTGACAGCATTTGTTATTTTTCTGTCTTTTTGATAATAGCCATTTTAACTGGGTTGAGATGATATCTCATTGTGGTTTTGATTTGTATTTCCCTCATGATTAGAAATGTTGATTATTTTTTCATTTACCTTTTGGCCATTTATATGTCTTCTTTTGTAAAGTGTTTATTCAGATCATTTGCCCATTTTTATTCAGATTATTTGGGGTTTTTTATCCTCTTGCTATTGAGTCATTGGCGCTCCTTATATTCTTGCTATTAATCCCTTATCCGATGGATAGTTTGCAAATATTTTCTTCCATTCTGTGTGTTGTCTCTTTATTCTGTTGACTGTTTCCTTTGCTGCACAGAAGCTTTTTAGCATGATGTAAACCCATTTGTCTATTTTTGTTTTTACTGCCTGTGTTTTCGAGGTCTCACCCAAAAGATCTTTGTCCAGACCAATGTCCTAAAGCATTTCCCTAGTGTTTTCTTCTAGTAGTTGTATAATCACAGTCTTCCATTTAAGTTTTTAACCCATTTTGATTTGATTTTTGTATTGGTGAGAGATGGGATCAAGTTTCATTCTTCTGCATATGAATATCCAGTTTTCCCAGCACCATTTGTTGAAGAGACTGTCCTTTCCCCAATATATGTTCTTGGCGCCTTTGTAAAAAATGAGTTGACTGTAAATGTGTGGATTTATTTATGGGTTTTATATTCTGTCCCATTGGTCTATATGTCTGTTTTTATGCCAGTACCATGGTATTTTGTTACTATAGCTGTGTAGTATATTTTGAAGACCAATAGTGTGATGCCTTCAGCTTTGTGCTTTTAGTTCAGGATTGTTTTTGCCATTTGAGGTCGTTTGTGGATCCATACAAATTTTAGGATTGTTTTTTTCTATTTCTGTTAAGAATATAATTGGTCTTTTTTTTTTTTTTGTCCCAAATAGACATGGTCTCACTGTGTTGGCCAGGCTGTAGTGCAGTGGCTATTCACAAGTGTGATTACAATGCACTGCAGCCTCCAACTCCTGGCCTGAAGATGTCCTCTCACTTCAGCCTCCTGAGTAGCTAGGAGTAAAGGTGCATATCACTGTGCCCCACTTGTAGAGATTGCAATGAATCTGTAGATTGCTTTTGCTAGCATGGACATTTTAACAATATTGATTTTTCTAATCGATGAGCATCAGATATATATCTATTTTTGGTGCCCTCTTTAATTTCTTTCATTGGTGTTTTGTAGTTTTCATTATAGAGATCTTTCACTTCTTTAGTAAAATTTATTCCTGCATTTATTTTGTAGCTATTGTAAATGGAATTGTTTCCTGGGTTTCTTTTTCAGATTTCTCACTGTTGGTGTATAAAAATGCTACTGATTTTTGTATGCTGATTTTGTATCCAGTGACTTCACCGAATTTTTTTAATCAGTTCTGACACTTTTTTGGAAGAGTCTTTAGGTTTTTTTAAATATAGAATCATGTCATCTGCAAAGAAGGATAATTTGACATTTTCCTTTCCAATTTAGATGCCCCTTATTTCTTTCTCTTGCCTAATTGCTCTGGCTAGAACTTCCAGTAGTGTGTTAAATAAAAGAAATTAAAGTGGGCATCCTTGTCTCTTCCAGATCTTAGAGGAAAGACTTTCAATTTTTTCTTATGCAGTATGTTATTAGTTGTGGGTTTCTCATATATGGCCTTTATTGTATTGAGGTATGTTCCTTCTACACCCAGCTTGTCAAGAGTTTTTATCATGAAGGAATTGGAATTTTATCAAATGTTTTTCTGGCATCTATTGAAATGATCATGATTTTCATTCTTGATTCTGTTAAAGTGATGTATCAAGGTTATTGATGTGTGTATGTTGGGCCATCCTTGAATCCTTGGGATGAATCCCACATGATCATAATGAATGGTCTTTAAATGTGTTGTCAAATTTGGTTTGCTAGTGTTTTGCTGAGAATTTTTGCATCTATGTACATTAGGGATATTGGCCTATAGTTTTCATTGCTTTTGTTGTGTCCTTGTCTGCTTTTGGTACCAGGGTAATGCTGGCCTTGCAGAATGGGTTTGGAAGTATTCCCTTGCCTTCAATTTTTTTGTAATAATTTGAGTAGAATTAGTATTAGTTCTTCTTTAACTATTTGGTAGAATTCAGCAGTGAAGCTATCATTTCCTGGGCTTTTCTTCAATAGGAAATTTTTTATTACTGCTTCAATCTTGTTAGTCACTATTGGTCTGTTCAGGTTTTCTGTTTCCTCATGGTTCAATCTTGGTAGGTTGTATGTGTCTAGGAATTTATCTTTTTCTTCTAGGTTTACCAGTTTGTTGGCAATGGTGGTGGTTCATAATAGTTTCTAATTATCTTTGGATTTCTGTGGCAGTATCAATTATAATGTCTCCTTTTTCATCTCTCATATTTTATTTATGGTGGTATGAGTTGTAATGTCTCTTTTCATCTCTCATATTTTAGTTATTTGGGAATTCTCTTTTTTTTTTCTTAATTAGTCTAACTGAAGGTTCGTAGATTTTTTTTTGTTTTCAAATAACCACCTTTTCATTTTGTTGACCTATTTTTTGTAGTCTCAATTTCATTTATTTCTGCTCTGATCTTTATTATTTCTTTCCTTCTACCAATTTTGGGTTTGCTTTGTTCTTACTTTTCTGTTTCCTTGAAATGCACCATTAGGTTGCTTATTTGAAGTCTTTCTACTTTTTGGATATAGCTGTTTATTGCTATAAACTTTCCTGTTAGAACTAGTTTTTCTGTATCCCGTAGTTTTTGGTATGTTATGTTTCCATTTTCATTTGTCTCAAGGAATTTTTTTGATTTCCTTTTTAATTTCTTCATGGACCCATCTGTTATTCAGGAGCATGTTGTTTAAATTCCATGAATTTGCCTTTGTTTCCTGGTTTGGGGAAAACTTATATCTAGCACCAGAAGTTAAATATTGTCCAAGAATGGTTTTGCTGCCCTACCATTGTTTCCAAGTTTGGGGAAGATTTAAGGAGGCATCAGACATTTCATATGAGTGGAATTATATAATATGGGAATTTTGTCTCTAATTTCTTTACTCAGCATTTTTTTGTCACATTTTGTAACTTGCCTCTCTCTAGCAGTGAATAGCTGTACAACTTGGTAAATTTACTAATAATCATTTAATCACACACTTAAAATGGATTAATTGCATGGTATGTAAATTGTACTTCAATAAAGTTGTTTTTTAAATTAAAAAAAAAAAAGGAGGCACCAGACAGAACATACTCCTGACCTTTTAGTTTTTTCCTGGTCAAAGGAAGGCTCTCCATGAGCACCTGGGCCTTGTGGAAAATCTGGCCAGGGATTTGGGCCTTCCTGAGGATTGTGTCCTGCAGCACTATGTTACTAATCAGCCTCTTCAATGTGGTATCTTGCCAATTGGAGCTCCAAGTATTCACCATGATTCATATGCCAGTGCCAGTCACTACAATCAGCATCTGCTTTTTATCTCCAATTCACCCCAGGTAATTCAGCCCTCCTGATACTTCCAATGGCTTCTGCAGACAAGATTGGTGTGGGCTTCCCATGAAGATTCCCAACCAGTGGAGAGATCAAACATTCACCTGCAATTTCCTCTTCTCACCTCAGAAATTGTGAGTCTAGGACAGGAGTGGGGAATTTGCATCTTTAAGGCCACACCACATGTAGCCTTCTAGGTCCTTAAGTGAGGTCTTTTGACTGAATCCAAATTTTACAAAACAAAACTTTTTATTTTTATTAATCCATTTTTGTTTGCCTTTCATATTTTTATTTTATGTTTTAAATGAATGTATTTAAAATACCAAAGAATAAGTTTCAACAAAATAATACTCCCAGATTGGCACATTACTAAGCCATAAGGACTAAATTGACAACTGCTACACTCATGATTTAGTTCTAACTTCCCCCACCTGACTGGTGCCTCTAACGCATGAGTCTGGTTGGAGAGAGTTTATGGGGGTCAGGTACACCAGTCTGTTATCAGCTTTTGACAACGGTACACTGTATTTCTTTTTGAAGTGGAATTTGTGAATGGTTGCACAGTTTGACAGTATTTTTTTAATTCTGTCTGCTTAACAGCCCATCATGTCAAAAAAGACCAAGAGAATGCTAAATGAAGAAAACATATTTTTTAATGAGGATTGGTAATTGCAATATTATCTTGTTTCTGCTAAAGATAAGATGATCTGCTTACTTTGTGATACTGCAATATCAACATTATAGAAGTTCAATGTTCATCATCATTATAACACTCATAAGGACCACATTTTAAATTAGAGAGAGAGATGCGAAAGGTTGTATTGCAGAAATTAAAAGATAAAAAGCAAAGACGATTCTTTCAAGCAGTAATAAGACCTGGAAATAATGCCACTAAAGCACCTTATAAAGTAGTTTATATACTCAGGAAAAAATGGAAGCCGTTCACTGATGTTGAAATTGTGAAACAATGCACTGTCAAAGTTGCAGGATGCTTAGACCCTGATAACGTTTCAAAGTATGCCCAACTGCCTCTTTCAAGGAGAACCATAACTGATCGACAGCATGAATTAGCCTTCAACTTAACAGAACAACTTCATGCAATACTTCAGAAGGAAAATATATATTATTCAATCTTTTTAGATGAATCAACTGGTACTACTGACTCAGCACAGGTCTTACACTTCATTTGTGTCATAACAGAAGATTTCCTTTCCTATGAAGAGTTACTCACTTTGGGCACTCTTGCAAACAGAACACAGGGAATAGATATCTTCAAAAACTTTTAAGATAAATGCTGTGAAGTTGGACTGAATTTGTGAAATTTAGTGAGTGTATGTACAGATGCTACACCTTCCATGGCAGGAAAACATAAAAGTTTCATTGCACAGATAAAAATGTATTAACAGATCCAGATGCTATTTCTTTTCCTTGTATCTTGCACCAGGAAAATCTTTGTGTTAAAGCTACTATTTTAAGAGACATTTTGCAACATTATAAGTAATGTTAATGATATTTGTGCAAATGCAACATGGCATACTCAGTTCCATAACATGCTAAAGTTGAAGGATGTGGTACTCAGTGTGGATTTGCCATATCATTCTGAAGTGTGTTTGCTACTGCAGGGACTGGTGTTAGCCAATATTTTGTCTCTGCAAGACCAGATAATTAAATTTTATGAAGAACAGAATCAGCAATGTGAATTATTGATAGAAGATTTCTACGGGAATGCAGCATTTCTGTGTGATATCATGTCAAATCAAAGCAACTTGAATATTTCTTTGCAAGATAAACTACATCTATATATGACATGTGGCAAAAAATCCAAATATTTCAAAAAGAGCTATCTTTCTTAAAAATACTTCTTCTTCCAAAGGTAATTTCAGATGAACATTTTCCCCAGTTAGCAAAGGTCATTGATGAGCAGGATGATATATGCAAATCATTTGAAGAATACACAGCTGTTATAGACCTATTGATTGGAGAATACAATGAAAGTTTCACTGACTTTAAGAATCATGACATCAAACTCAACTTAGCATTTCGGCCTTACCTAGTTGATATCACCAAAGCACCTAAATAACTACAGATAGAATTGATTGAGCTCTCAGTAGATGATATTTTAAAGTCATTGCTTCATGCTCGGAAAGATCCAATTGAAATATTAAAAAATGCAGTACAATACCCACATCTTCAGCCACATTCCCGAAATACGCTCTCTTGCTTTCAATCACTTATTGCTGCGAATATACATTCTCCTACCCAACCCAAATCAAGAAGCCCTTAAGGTCACAAATGACTGATACCCATCTAGAGAATCAACTAACACTGTGGACCTCCATGCTGCAACCGAATATTCAAATGCTTTCCAACAAAAAGCAGACACAACAAAGTCATTAAAAGGTTAGTTAGCTTCAAAATTGACAAATAGTTTTCATTTTTTGAAATTATTAGGTACATAGTAGTTAGATTTTTTTACAAAATAGTGTACATGTTTAAGTATATCTAATTGAAGTTTCTTAAATGTGGCCTCATTTGGTTATAGCTAAATTAATGCAGCCTTCCAACATGAAAAGATTCCCCACCCACAGTCTAGGGAAATTCTCTGTGAGTGTTGTTATGTCAGATAGGGAGAGGGGATCTGTGTCTCTGTTTTCTAATCTTTGAAATGAGAATAAGAATTACTCTTGCCTTTTGGAATATTTTTTATGGGGTTTAAATGAAATAGCATTTGTGAAGTATTTAGTAGAATGCCTGGCACAAAGTAAGTACTTCAGAAAAATATTATTTTTATTGTTATTGTTTTGCTTGATAAGAGCAATGTATGAGAGGTATATAATGTAAGCCCTCTGAGAAGGTGGACTATAGACACACATGAACGTACTGATATAGCATTTGGAATTTATTTTATTTTAATTTATTTTTGGTCACTAAAAATTTCTTAAACATCCATGTTTAAGATATGCTTTAGTTTTTTGACATTTCCTTCTAGCTACTGGAGGAAGGGGATATGTTAAGGGTTCAGGGTACCATTCACCCCCGTCCCTTCTGAGAATCTGTTTGCTATAGCATACACACAAAAGTCAGGAATCAAATGAGGCCCAATACGACCTTATAAATAGCTTGACAGTTAATCCCAAAACATCCAAGTACAGGGCTTTCAGGTAAAATCCAGATTTAAGAATCTAATTTGTGCTTGAGTCTAAAAGTGAAATTTCTGGTCCTCAACCTAAATCTTTATCTTGAGACCTGCCTGCTCAGGTGGTCCTACAGAGATATAAATGGCACTGCAGTGTAGACTTAGGTCCAATTTATCCATCCAGCTACATGGTCAAGGACCCCAGAGCACCCTAACATACTGAGTCGCAGGAGTCAAAGAAGGTCCTGCCTGGTTTGTTCATTTCAAAGAGGCAAGAATTTCAAGGGTACCTATCAAGTCCCCACCCAGAAGTGAAAGCATAAGCAAAAATCAAATGAAACAACTTTTCTAATGACGTTTTAAAATTTTTGTATCAAATTTTAATTTCCAAGAACTCTCTTATTTTCACATTTTTAGTATATAATTTTGTTTCTGTTTCATGGATGAAATAGTTTCTCTTGTTGTTTTTAGGATAATAATTATAGATGTTTTCTTTGTCTTTTAAGTTTTCTTCTACTTCCTGTATTATCTCTGTTTCTTCTAAATTTTTTCTTTCTGTTTGTTTGTTTTCTGTCTATTTTTCAAATTTCAGGATTTTTTTTCACATGCCTGGTAATATTGGTGGGGCAAGGCAGGGGAATTGGAAGAATTCTATTGGCAATGCAGAAAGAAAGAACAAGAGGAATATATAGATGAAATATAGCAGAATGGGGGGAATGTGGGATAAGAATGAAGTTTTATTGGAGAGCAGTACATGGGAAAGTGTTGTTCCCATACTGATGTATTTGGATATCAGTATGGCAGACCCATTAGAGGTACAAATTGAGTGTCAGGAGAAAGGGAAGTTTGGCCTGACCGAAGGGCTGCTGTCATAATGGGAGTGGGTTCAAGTTTCAGCATATTATGGTGAACAAAAGAGGACCAGCAAGAGGAAGTTGAACTGGGATCATTTCTAACATTACACATGTGTACTGAAGAACCTCATTGAGTGGCTACAAAGCCTAAGGTAGGAAGATGGGCAGTTTATGGCACAGAGATCAGCAGGTCTAACCTGGCAGATGTTGCCCGGTAGGGGAAACTTTCAGACAACTGGAAGTCAACGACACAGAAGTCAGAAAGAATCATTTGGAAGCTCTTTCTACTCCCATCAATGTCTAATCAGTGACAAAAGGATGCGGGGCAAGGTCTTCAAGGAGGAAAATTAGCAAAAGTAATGCTTCCACATAAGAGGTCTGAGCAGGCTGGGAAGAGCCAGGGAATACTTAATATTGTCCCAAGTCTGAGTGGGGTATGGAAAAAAAATTGTCCAGCCCCAGACTGAGTTCACTCCCCTAAGCTGGATCTCTTAGCCTGCTTGGATTTGATCCAGAAAACAGGCTGGCGCTAAGCCAAGAGATGAGACCCATCAATAAATCTACCTGTAAGAGCCGAGGAAGGCAAAAGCAGGTGAAATGAGACAACAGGCTAACATCAGATCTTGACCTGCAGGGGCAGGGACAGATGGACAGGGATTCTTAAACTTGAAAATGTTTCAGAATCACATGGGGAGCTTGTAAAAACACAGTTGCCCAGACCTCACACCCAAAGATACAGATTCTATTTACCTGGGGTAAAATCAAAGCATATTTGACCCCTATCTGGACCCTTCCAAAAAGAGGGATCCAATCACATGACTCTTTGGAGGACAATAAAAGAGTTATTTTTCTCTGTAAAGCAAAAAAAAAAAAAAAAGACAAAAAACAAAAAACAATCACTTCTCCAGTGGCTTGAGAACATGGATGAAAAGGGGTCTCTATCCAGAAGCAACTTCTCAATAAATGGTTCTTCTCCTCTCAATAAAAGTTTGTTAAAGCTCCAGATGTGATAATTAGTGAGTACACTATTACAACAGCTCAGATTAGAGAAAGGACCAAGCATTTGACTACAATAATGTTTAAGATTACCAAAATTAGCATAAACATATTTTCAACAGCATATAGGGATTATTTTAAACATTAAAACAAAAGAGAGGAAAGGGTAAAATATTATTTTAATATATCCTTTCTGACTGACTGAATTTTTCTAGTGGTGCTGTCTTCTGTTGTGACAGAAAAGCTTAAGCATGGGGAGATGGCGTCAAGAGAAAAAATGAAGGCTTTAGTCATCACTGCTTTTAGTGTCCATGGAAGCAGAAATAACTGCAATGCAGAGGACAATGCAGAACTCAAAAGCTGTGGTTTCAGGAGTGGAGCAGTGGACGAGTCAGTAGTAGAGAGAGATGCACAAGGGATAGGAGAAATCACATTTCCAGGCTGTGTTGTGGAAGTGGATAGCAGGGTGAGACAATGAGTGCAGACAAGAACACTTCCAGCGAGAGGCAGAACATCTGTTGAGGGGAAGCAGCTTTGCACCACTGCAGAGCTGAGCCTGAGTTTGCAAAGCAGGAAAGTAACTTTTGTAAACACGAATTCCAAGAATTCACTGTAGCTATTTCTGAGATCCTTTATTCATGCAAAATTCCAAAAACAGCAACAGAGATTGCTGTTGTGTGAAGATGGCGGCTAAATTCAGGCTGAGGAAGCAAGTATTCACCATTCACATAGAAATGGTGAAATCCGAGGAGACTTTGGTTCTACGAAGCTATTATTTGGCTGAAACTAAGGTAGTATTAGCGCTACATTTTGATTGGCCAACAGTCTTCTCTTCTGAAATAATTCAAAATAATGTGCCCTGAGACCCTGAAGGAGAGAGCCATGGCAGAAGTATCCCTCTCTTGGCAAGGTTTCTGAATGGGCTTGAAAGTCTGCAGGCAGCAGCAATGGAGAGCAACACATCCCTTCTGCCTTGGGCACCTGGGGACTCCATTTGCTTTCATTTCCACTAATGCAAACAAATAGAGACAGTAAGCTCCAGGGAAAAGGCACACTCTCTGGCTCTTATAAAGGACCAGAGTCTGCTCTTCCAGAGAGCTGTGACAGGCAAGCCCATTAGCATGGAACATTTAAATAATTGGGAATATTTCCAGGAGAATTCACAGAAAGTACACTGGTCTATGGCCACTTAAATGTATCATCTGTGTGGCCTCTTTATCCTTGCTTCACACACACACACACACACACACACACACACAAATGTATCGAAAAAAACAAAACACATAACAATTTCTGCTTTCTCCTCCATTTCTCCAGAGTTACTGTTGTTTACGTCCCCAGTTAAAACAAAATGAAAATAAGAGAAAATATTGTCCAAATCCTTAATACCACTGAAAATTGATGTAGAGTTTAAGAGATCTTCCCAAGTCTTTAAAGGAAGGAATTTGTAAGTATATGGTGCTCATTCCATCAGAAGTGTATTTTGAAGGCACTCTCCACTTCTAAAATATAGTTAAAATTTCCTATGTTCTTGATATCAGAATCTACCCCTCCTGTTTGTTTTGTCATCCAGATAAGGACTTTGGGAAAGGAACAGAGAGGTCAACAGAAACACGGTGTAACATTTTAAGACAGTCCAGTGAAATCTGTCCTTTATGTGCCCACGAAATCCTCAAAGAAAATATCCACTTCCAACCATGTGTTGTAGAGTTGGGGAACTCTGTCTTGGGGGACTCCTATGAAGGGCCAACCATGAATTCAGAGTGGGTGGTGATACAAAAGCTGAGAAGTCAAACAAAACCTGAGCTACCCAAAAGTGTTCCTATTCCATTTGAGTTTCTGTAGTATTTACTTTTCTTAAGGATTGTATTTACTCTTCTTATCTCTCAATAGCTCCAAGCTTCATTATTGTTTACTTGCCTCCTAGAAGAAGAACTAAGTGGGGGATAGCTATAATATTGTATTAGGCAGTTTCAAACAACAGAATCTGCCTTGGTTGTTTCAACTGTAAAGCAGATTTACAGATAAAGATAAAGGGATTGGGTAACTCAAACAATTATTTCCTGGAGAAATGGTAAAAATTATATCTCAGAATTGGCCCGAGGAAAAACCACCTGTGCTGCTCCTGCCAAGCACTAAATGCCAAAAATTTGACTTTACAGCAACCATTACTACTGTCAGCCACAATGCTACTTCTGCACCAGAAACAAGTTTGTGAATGCCTTGGCTATTTTCTGTGCTGGCACAAACAGAAATTCTATGCCAACATTCTTCCTTTTTTGTTTATGTCCAAATTTAAGTCTCATAGATAGATCTGATTTGTGCAGTCTAAATCACATTGCTTGCTACAAAAGAAGCCGGGAATTTGAATTCAGACTTCAACACAGAGCACTGACAAGGTGGGAGTTTTCTCAAATGTAGAAAAACTTTTCAAAAGACAATGGGAAGTTATGATTATAATAGAGGTCAAGTAAAACAGTGAATGGATAGATCTCCCTCTTTTTTTCTGGCATTTCTATTTGTGTTTCAATCACTTCTTTAGCCCATGATTTAATCAGCTAGATTCATGCTATTTTTCTGCAATATTTTTGTACTTGAATATCTGCATGTGTAACCTAATTGGCTCTCATTCTGAATCTGAGCTGTATTTAATAGGTTAAAGGTTCCCTGTTGAATGAGGCAAAACTTCAATTTTTAGCTAACTAGCAAAACTACCCTATTCAAACACATAATGATCTGTTATACTTTTATAACTTTGCTTTCCTGTGCCAATCTGCTCTTTTTAAAAATGTTTTCTTTAACACCATCAGGACCCTTGCTCTTTCTTGAATGAGAGTTGTTTTCCATGCCCACATGTGCTCTGGCACCATCCTCACAGATTCTGGACTTAGGAGTCTCAGCTATGGCTTTATATGTCTAGAGGTCTATATTTATTAGAAGAACTTGAGGAAGAAAGGGAGGATCTGTTTCAGAAGCAGACCAATACTACAACAACAAAAACAACAGCAAACCCAACCCCATACAAGGAAAAATCTATTTGACACCCACTGAGTACCTTTACAATGTGCTGGGCACTGAATAGCAAGCTAGGGATTTAGAGATAAATAATAGACAAGTGCTGCTCTCCAGGGTGCTAATAAGGTGTCTAGTGAGGGAGGCAGACCCATGTGGCTTGACATAAGAGGAAGAGGGCAACTAGGAAACTTCCAAGGTCTGGCCATGCAGCTAAAGGGGGGGGGTTGTGTGTTTGTGTGAAGAGTGGGAGAGGAAATATTTGGGCTCATAGTTTACACATCTTAGGAGCATCTTGTGTTTCTGCCTGTGTCTTTCATTTAAAATTATTTGTGTAGACAGAGCAAATGTGGTGAAATGTTAACATTCATTGCACCTGGATAAAGGGTGTATGGGAATTCTTCACACTATTCTAGAAACTTTCTGTAGATCTGAAATTATATCAGCATATAAGTTTAAAACAGAATAAAAAGCATTTCAGCAATTATGACTTCATTAATGGACTATGCTTTCCTGCTATCATTTTTGTATCTGGTTTGGAGGCAGTGTATCTGTATCTATAGAAGTCTCATTCTACTAAGTATTTGACACATTCTTGACTTTTCTTACTGATAGTGTCTTATCTGCATGTAGAGGAAATATCAACCTGAACTCTTACTCTGGGCTTAATTCCTACCAACAAGAACTATAAAGTTCTTAAAATGAGTATGACAGGAACTTTGGAAGGAAGTAATCTTCTTGGAGTTTCTAAAAGTGAAGTGTTGGCAATCGAAATAAAGATACCCTAGATTTCAGAACAGAATATTCTTAAAAAGTCAGATAGAATGTGGTTATATCTCATGGTTAAGGTTTCTAAAAGGTGTTCAAGAGAGATGAGAGATTCCAGAAATTCTTATAATAAGAAATTAGACTGAATAGCAGTTATAAAAAGGGAAGAATCTAAAGAAAGTAATGTGACTTACACAGAGGTCCTCTGATGTACCCAAAAGATAAAACGAGGAAAAAAGAACCGAATGGAAAATACAGGTGATAGGAGCTAATTTAAGTTTCATTTCTACATTTTTAATGTCTAATACACAACACTATGGGATGGGAAAAAAGGCATAGAAAATTCAAAAGGCACTTGCTCAGTCATCACAACAGGAAAGTGATATGATTGACAGAAAGACACCAATAGACACTATGATAGAAGATACAAAGATTTTTTCAATGGGAAAAGACACAAAAATTTATGGAGATGCCTAGAAAAAACAAGAGCTACTATATTATGCTCCCCACTAGAAGTAGAATGTCCCAGATCTCCTAAGTTCCCCATAGAAACATGGAACTGAGGAGGGGTGGCATGAGATGCTCTCCTTGCACAAGTTTATACCCTCCTGGCCACCTACTGCTTCACTTTTGAGAGCCACCAGGTGCAAATAATTATATAAAAATACCAGCACATATTGAAATACATACAGCAAGACCTGACAAAGTGAAGGTCAAATTCCCAAAGTAATAACCACATAGTACTCAGGCTTCAGGTTTGAGTTGTACTCCTGTACCCTGACCTAAGATTTAATATTTTTGCAGCACCAAATTACCATATTATTACTATATTTATGAATATTAGTACATGGATGCTTGACATTTCAATCAAGCTACAATAACTTTTTGAACTATCCAGTGAGAGGACCATATTGCAAAATTAATTAATTAATTAATTAATTATAACTTTTTCCTAACTTGAACAATTTTTTAATCTCTCCCATTTTTGAGAGAAACTGACTCACATTGGCTTGACTTTTTCCCAGAACATATTACATTATGTTTTCCTTTTCAGTATTATCATAGACTTATGACTTTATTTAGTGTTTCAGTTAACTGTACGAATCATTGTCGTTTTATTTGGATGCACAGATTGTCCCTATTAAGCCACTAGCATTCCTCTCTTTGGGCCAGTGGTTCTTAACACTGGCTATGTCTGGAGACATTTTTGGTTGTCACATCTTGGGGAGCAGTGCTACTGGCATCTAGTGAGTAGAGACCAGGGGTGCTGCTAAATATTCTACAATTCTCAGGACAGTCCTCACAACAAAAACTATCCAGTCCAAAATGTTTGTGGTTAAGAAACCCTGAGGCTAATCTCTGTATCTTTATTAACACCACCTGTAGACACTTTTGTTAATAAATGACCTCTGGTATGTCCCAGGTATCTCCCATTTAAGTGATTCCTTGGAACTGGCAATTTTAGAGGTTTGCAGTTTGCTTGTCTTCTTAGACCTTCACTTGAGAATGGAAACACTTCTACCTGAAGGTTCTGTGTTGTCCTGCTTAAATTGTTTTCAGTCACTTTTTCCAAATGACA
This sequence comes from Lepilemur ruficaudatus, assembly GCA_963574885.1. Taxonomy (NCBI): domain Eukaryota; kingdom Metazoa; phylum Chordata; class Mammalia; order Primates; family Lepilemuridae; genus Lepilemur; species Lepilemur ruficaudatus. Next base: position 29,328 of record CAUYRT010029832.1, read on the forward strand.
CTGATCTCTGGGTAGGTGGTCCATGACACCCTGGTCTCAATCAGTCCTGGCGTGGGGTAGGGGGCGGACTCAGCCAAGCCACAGTTTGGCCTCACAGCATCTTCTCATCTAAGTTAGTGGCCTTCCCGCCCCACTCTCAGGCTCCCTCATTGCCAGGTAGGTGGTAGAAAGTGAAAGGAGCTTCGGTTTCTCATAGCTCACTCAGCTTGATGAAGTCTCCACTGAGCCTGCACAGGGACTGGGACACCTCACCCTACCCTGCCCCTAAAGTCTCCCAGTGGGACTGTCCCTCCATCATTCCTCTTTTAGGACATGTTATGGACTAAATGTTACCATCCACCCAAAATTCATATGTTGAAGTGTTAATACCCAGTGTGGCTGTATTTGGAGACCTTTAAGGAAGTAATTAAGGTTAAATGAGGCCATGAGGGTAAAGTCCTGATCTGATAGGATTAATGTCCTTATAAGAAGAGACAACAGAGAGCTCACTTTCTCTCTTTTTCTCTCCCTGGGCACGAGCAAGGAAAGCCAGGAAGACAGCCCCCACCAGAAATCAAATCAGCCAGAAAACTGATCTTGTACTTCTAACCTTCAGAACTGTGAGAGAATAGATGTTCGTTGTTTAAGCCCCTTAGTCTGTGGTATTTTGTAATGGCAGCCCAAGCTAAGACATGCTGTCAGTGCAGGAGTGCCTGATTCTCTACTAACTCACTTTGATACTTGTTTTTCTCACTAGCATCCACTTGTTCTTTGGGACCTTCTCCACCTTGTACAACTTAAAAAAAACTTTTATAATATTTTCCCATCTTTTACTAAAGTTTCAGAGGAAGGTAGATTTGTAAAAACCTTTCCTTATTTCCCAGCTCTGAGATTGCTGAAAACATAACGTGTGTCCCTTGCTGCCAGTCCCAAGATTTGTAACTTCAGAGAGGCTTACTTTCCTCTTTTTATTTTAGTTTAGGAAGCTGGTATTTCCCCAAGCAAAAGTATATCTATAATTATAAAGTCAATTGTTGACCATATTAGTTGCATTGTCACAACTTATTTTTTTTATTATAAACTAGCTTATAATTGTTTTATTTTATTTTATTATTTTTATTTCAGGGTATTATGAGGGTACAAACATTTTGGTTACATTTTATGACTTTGCCTCACTCAAGTGAGGATTAGAGGCATGCCCTTCCCCTCTACAATGCCCATCATGTCCTTTAGTTGTGACTTTACCCCCCCCATCCCCTAATCCCTGGAGAATATTACTACTGTGTGAGCACCATAGTGCTGATCAGTCAGTGTCAATTTGATGGCGAGTACAAGTGGAGCCTATTCTTTTGATCTTGTGATACCTCACTTCAGATAATGAGCTCAAGCTCAATCCAGGAAATTATAAGCGGTGCTAGATCACTGTCGTTACAATGTCTTTTCAGTTAGTATACTTAGGAATTGTGGGTTATCTATCCTAAAAATGATGGCACGCATCTCTCTATTTCTTCTATTTCTCAATCATATTTAAAGAATGGAACACCTCCTGGTCAACCTCTATGCAAACAAACATTTATCTTTCAAACAGAAGTTTCAAGAAGAAATTGTTTCTTGTACCCCTTAATCAATGGATATTTTATAACGTATTGAAACACTTGGTTTCCACTTGAAGATTGCCTGATCTAATGAGAAAATTACTTTTGAGTGGTTATCTCTGAACACATTTTCAAAAACCCAATTAGTTTGCACAAATCTCAGAGCTATAACGTCAGAGCTGACCGTAAAGGAAAAGGTTTAGTACACAAAATTTAAAGCATAGTTATTCATAATTAAAAATCTAACGTGGACCCAGCTATTCCTTACTCACTTTTTCAGGTAAGATCAGTGAAGATTGAGCTTTACTTACTTTTGTCATTGTTGTCACCACTTCCTCCCACATTTGAAATTTCTCATCTCTTAAATTCTTACTGTTATAAAAATCTGCTGCCTCTGACAAAATCTAAAATAAAGACAGAATTTTCTCTGCTTAATTTTTACTGTTCCTCTTCATATCTAAAATGCCAGAAGTATCCGATGTCTGCCGAGAAACAGCTTTGGTCTCAGTTTGCATTACTACTCAGACTGGATTTTGTAATTTCCTTTTCAATATAATACCTCAGGTATTTTTGACCCTTTGGCTTGAAACAACAGAAGCAACCAGAAAATTATAACTGTGACCATTTCCAATATTCAATCCAGAATGTCAAACTGTGTGGAATCAAGGAACCATATTCCACTGAAACACTTCTTTCTTTGTTCCTAGCCATACTTTCTCTCTCTCTCTCTCTCTCTCTCTCTCTCTCTCTCTCTCTCTCTCTCTCTCTCTCTAACAACAATGATCCACTTGTTACCTTAGCATTCTGGTAGTAACATTTATGGTTTCTCTAGTTCTCCTTATCAACACAGCTATCAGGATCCAAAGATTTTGTAGCAATTCCATTTAAAAGGTGAATCAGTGATATCTTCCACAGAAAAACAATAGACATAGCTAGAAGTGTAAAGTTTCTATAAAGATGGTTAAATGAAGTAGAAAATATACAATATACTCCCAGTTGAAGGTGAGACTTCTGAGGTCCCCAAACTTTCTGACAGAGATATTTAGCTGTGAATGACACCACCAACATGGAGCAAGGGTTTTACAAGGCATAAGAAATTCCCCTCGCCATTCTCATGGAGGTCCGTAGCCTTCTAAAAGCCTCCACAACTCACATGACTATTCCAGACACTCTGTCTACCTTCCTACCAGCTTCAAAACAACTGCACACCATTCCTGCTTCAGGTTTTGGTAAAAAGGGGGCAATTTTTCAAAAGCATCAACCAGCAGTCCCAGACTTTCAGCCTATCTGATGTTCCCTTGCAGCACTCAAATTAAACTTGTTATTTCAGCCTGGAAATCCTATTCCTTCTGTGTATCACATACTGATTGAGAGCATCAACATACAATCAATCAAGCAAAGGGGAACCTCCAAGCCATCTTTGACTTCAACTTTCTCACCCCTGCAATCCAATCAGGCTCCAAGTTGTGTGGATTCTTCCTGTGAACTATCTCTTAAATCCATCCCTTCTTCTCCATTCTCTCTAACCCATTCTTCACCTACTTTTCCCAAACAGACCTCATATCTTCTATTCCCCCACATGATATTCCAAGGTGAGCTCATCTATTCTTTCGGATTAAAATAGCATGATTTTGCTGATGAGTCATAACTTTATATCTAGCTAGAGGAATTCTCTAAATCCCAGACTCACACATCCCACATATCCAACAGTCTACTTGGTGTTTCCACTTAGATGTCTCAGAAGCATCACGAATTTAACATGTCTAAAACAGAACAATTAATTTCCCATCCAAAATGTATTCCCTCCCACCAGTCTTCTACATCTCCATAAGTGGTATCACTTTTCACCCAAAAACTCAGTTTAGAGATATTTACCCTTGATTCCTTGTTTCCTCTATGTCCAATCCATACAGCAAGTCACACTGATGAACCTCAAGTATCCACATTTCTCTGTCCCTATCACTGCTACTTTAGACTAGGCCACTATCATCCCACCATCATCTTTCACCTAGACTACTGCAACAAATGCTGTCTGGTCCACACCATTCTATCCTTGCTCTTTTCTAATCCATTCTCTACACCATATCAAGAATACTCTTAAAATATGACTTGCTGAAAGCCCCTCAATGGCTTCTTGTTCCATTTAAAACTCCTTATTATAGCCCTACAAGGCCCTGCCTATCTCTCCAACCTCATCTCAAATCATCAACTCCCAATTTGAGTAATAAGCTCCAGTCACACTGAGCTTCTTATAGCTCCTATAAGCTGCTGATCTCTTTCCTGCTTCAGAGGATTTGCAAATGGTGGTCTGTCTGCCTAGAATGCTATTATCAGTATTTGAATGACCAATTTCTTCTCATCTTTTAGGTCTGAGCTCAATTGTTACCTCTCCAAAGAGGCCTTCTTACCATATCTAAAGCAGGCCACTCCAATTACCATTTGTTCCCTTCATAAGACATCATTATTTATAATAATTACATATTTGTTAGTCTGTTTCCATGTTGTTTTTGTTGTTCACCTATGTGGTTCCTCACAGTACCCAGCATATACTTACAGCTTAATAATCTGCAGTTAAATAAATTATTTTACATCTCTCTTTTGCATAAAAACCTTTAATATTTCTCAACTGTCTACAGGATAGAGTCTAAACTCTTTACTATATAGTATTCTTCTTTACAGTTGTTTTCTATTTATTCAGAGAAAGAAGCCCTTCTCAGAAACTTCTCCCTACATCTCATTGGCTAGAACTGTGTGATATGACCACTTCTAACTACAAGGGATGATGGAAGATTGAGTATTTTTAGCTGGGTACATGTTCTGCCCTGGACAAAATCATAGACCTATGAGTAAGGAATAAGGGGGAATGGATATCAGGTAGGGTCTATTAGTCTCTACTTCACCATGCATCATCATGTTCTGTAGCCATACTGGACTATTTTTCACAGTTCCCTAAAAATACTATGTAATTCTACAAAACTTTTATCTGTTTGCTTCTGCTGTTATCTCAACTTGGAATGTCCTTCTCTTGCTCCTCAACCTAAAAAATTCCACTTGTCCTGTAAGGTTGACCTTAAACCCTCCTATCTGAAGCCTTCCTTTATTCTCTGAGGCAGGATTAATGGTCCTTGAATTCCTGGGAGGTGATAAAAGAAATAGGGGCTTTGTCTTAGGATTCTGTCATCAGCTTTTAAACAAATTTCTAAAATATTGTAAGTAATCAAACAGTATTAACCAAACTGAAAGAGGGGAGAAGAAGTCCAAGAGGAAGTTTCTTTCTCTCTTTTTTTTTATTTCCTCCAATCTTTTACTTTCAATCCTGTATTCTTATGTTTTGGATGTCTCTCGTAAGTAGGTTTCTCTCTTTTAATCTTCACAATCATCCCACAAGGAAGTTATAACTCCTGTTTTACAGATAAGGAAACTAAGCCTCAGAGAAATAAAGTAATTTGCCCAAGGCTGAACAGCTAATAAAGTGGTCCTGGAAATTAATTAATTAAGGGCTATCCCTTTACCTTCCCCACCACCTCCCTGCCACCTTTTTATTCGTTTAATTCAGGGTGCAGCAAAGTAAGATTCATGGGCAAGTAGGCTTCCTGTTTCCGTAAATAAAGTTTTATTGGAACACAGCCATGCCCATTCATTTATGTATTGTCTATGCTGCTTTTGCACACTACAATACAAGAATCAAGTCATTAAGACAGAGACTGTATAGCCTGCAAAACCTAAAATATTTACTATCTAGCTCTTTACAGAACAAGTTTTCTGACTTCTGTCTGGGTTATATCATTCTGACACCTGAATTAAATTGAAATTATCAATGCCATAAAAAGAGAGATTTAACATTATTATTTTTAGAGCAACGTTATGAAGAAAAAAAGATTAGGATCCCTGTTTGTGAAAGATATAGTATTAAAAAAGGACAGAGAGGAAAAAAGGAATTTAGTAGTTCTGACTTTTTTCTGTGTTCAACATAAAGGAGAGCTAGCATTCAAAAGAATTGATGTGAAAAAAGAACTGATTAACCATTACAGGAATAATTCTTAATTTACAGGGCTTTTGCAAAAATTGAATGAGCTAAGACATAAGATAAGGCACAATGCCCAGCATATAGTCAAGATTCAATAATAGTGAATGTGGCCCGATCTCCATCAGGTATTGTAGCTTCTGACCGTGACTGTCCTGTATTGTTAAGACTGTTCTTTAGGGTCAAGCAAATAAAGAAAGGCCATCTGTACGGTTTCAAGTCCAGAATTCTGTAAGGTTGGAGAATCACCTTGGTCTATCTTGGTTTCATTTCTCCAGAGAGACATTCCCATATCTAGTCTCAGGTGGGAAAGCAATTAAGCCTGAGCCTATTAGCTTTCCCTTTGTCAGTCTAGCTCAAACAGCCCCATTCGTTAGCATCACTGCTCTCTCACGCAGGAGGAGCCAGGTGCTGGGGAGACAGGATGGGAATAAGGGAGTCCCATGGCAACTGCAGTGAAGTCCAGAGCAGTGTTTATCACAGTTCTCTTGAAATTCCTTGGAGGAAAGTTTCCAGATGTATGAGGGAAAGTAAAAGCCTGCCTAGTTAGAGCCTTACATAACCTCAGTACAGAAACCAGCTGGGTCCTAGCAACGGCAACACAGTCATCTCACTTAAGGCCTGTGCACTTACCAGAGGCTACATTATTAATGATCCGAGAAAGAGGGCAAATTGTAATTTCAAGGAGGAGAGTGGGGAAGAAGCAATAGTCACCTGGATCAAAGGAGCAAAACATTCAACACAAACCGCCTATGACTTTCCTAACAGAAATAACTTATTTACAACAGGGGTTTTTGGTTTTTAGAGAGCTGAGGCTGAGTGTATGTTTTCTGTGGTGGCTTTTTTAATAGCACAGGTTGAGCTCTGGAGAGAAGCTGTTATGGAGCCGAGTCTTCTTATATATTCTTAATGATTGTAAAGTGTCTGGATTTACTGCATGAAAAATGCAGGCTATAAAAGCAGAGTGGTGCATGCTGTATAAAAACTGCTATTTGTTTCTCTTTAATAGAATACAGTCAAATTGTGGCAATATTCAATCAAAAGTTGCAGTTGGAGAGCAATAATAAATAAAATACCCCTTAATAAAGCAGTTAAACAGGAAATACCCAATCATCAAAGCTTTGCTTACGTTTACTGCAAGCTTACTACACAGAGCAAACCAAGCACACTAAATAAACCTCATGTAAATGATAATCCTCAGAGACTCGGGAGCTCCCCTTTGTTGATGTGAATAATTCTGACAACCCTGCAAATACTAATGGTTAAGACATCGAAACAAAACACAGCCTTAAAGAGACATGAGGGCCCTACCCTAACAGACCCACTTTTACTTATGCTGCATGGTATAGGAATTTATGAGGTAGCCGTCTTTTTTCCTTTTGCCTTTTGACTGAACATCCTTGATTGCATATGTTCTTAAAACTTAGAAAAACATTGGGAAATATTGCTATTATCAGCTACCAAAGCTATCTGCAACAGACTATGGGATATATATTGATAAGCATTTGCCAATTGACTTCAGCCAATAAATATGATTTCTCCTTGCAGATCCATTTTCTGAAGTGTGCATTCTGTTTCTATAGCAACTTTCATTTTGTTAACCTGTTACTAACATTAAAAGTCTGTTATTTTTAGCATAACATTTCCAAAAGTCTTTGACAAAGAAAAATGGAAAAAGATTGAAGCTTGAAGATGCATGTGATATCAAATATGAATTCTAATATGTATCATATTTGGTCAGCATATCATCTATGATGAGACTGCAGAAATGCGGGTTTTTAAAAATGTGTATGTTTACAGACTTTGCAGAGAAAAATACCATGTCCTGTATCTTTTTTTTTAGCAGACTGTAAGTAAATAATAATATCCAAATGAATTTATTCTTTACAGATTTTTACTTAAATAAAATTAAAGGGCAGGAATATATTACTGAGGAGTTTTTGTATGTGGTAGAGTCAATGCTTTTGCTGTTGAATTGCAGTTACAAAGACACTACTGTAATATTAGGAAATGTGGGGCAAATGGAATAAATTGCAGCTATAAAAAAGTTATGTAATATGGAACTGAATTGTGGGGGGAAGCAGTTCTCTAGATATCTGATACTCATAACGAATTGTAACACAGCCTGCCCTTTGACCTTCCCACAAACAAATTATCTCCCCTTTTTCCAAAATATTGTCTTATCTTTCTCTTCCCTGTCAAAAGGGAAGCCCAGTGTAATTTGATATAACATGGCTGGGAATGAACAACTTTGTGAATGCTCTGCCTGCCTGATTTCCCCCTTTGGATTTGGGTGGGGAGAACATTGCCCTTCATTTATTGGAAGTGATCCTGGAAATTAAACTTGACTTGAATTGTAGATGGGAGCAATTATTTCCTAATATTCTAATATTCTCTAATGATTAGAAAAGCAGTGGAGTAGAGGTTGATGAGAGCCTGGCTTCTGGAAGCAGACTGCCTGGGTTTGAATCCCAGTCTTATCACTTACTAACTGTGACCTTTGGCAATTTACTTATCTATACCATATCTCAGTTTCCTCCTTGTAAAACAAGGATGATAATAATACCTACCATAAGGTTGTTGTGAAAATAAAATAATTTATAAACATAAAATGCTTTAAAAAGTGTCTTACACATAGCCAGCTTTAACAGCAATATCCTCATTTTTATCTCTTAACCTCAAACAGTATAACTTTCCTTTACTACCTTAAATAGGAAACACATGCACACACACATACACATTATTAATATTTATTGTTTTACTGGTTTGCTGATACAGCTGGATGCAAAATATATATATTAGAAATATATATTACTCCAGTGATTTTGCCCCATATGAGTTCATATCTCCCATCATTTCCCCAACACATATAGGCTAAAGGTCCTAAAAGTCATTGTCTATGCCTCCCTCTGCCCAGATTTATTGAGGTATAATTTATATAGTGTACAGTTATGTACATCTTGACAAGTGCATATAGTAACCATTACCATATCTAAATATAGAACATTTCTATCACTCCCCAAATTTCCTCATACCTCTTTGTAGTCCTCATTCCTCTTCCCTCCCCTGCTCCTATAGTTTTGCCTTTTCCAAAATGCCATATAAATGGAGTCATACAGTATGTAATGTTTTAAGTCTGGCTTCTTTCACTTATAATAATATATTTGAGATTTATCCATGTGGTGTGTATCAGTAGTTCATTGTTTTTATTGATGAATAGTATTCCATTACATGAACATGCTGTGGTTTTAGACTTCAGTTTTAAGCTCTTACCAAAGGTGCAGTGGGCCTTTTTTTCTGCTCCAAGAATATACAATTCTAAATCAAATAAAGATCATATAAAATTTCTCAAAAATAAAAGAGATACCTAATGGAGAATCCTAGGAGCTTGAATAATTGAAACTTATTTAATAGTTGTTTGATATGATTTATGTAGTCTTCTGTCTATGGTTCTGGTGTGGAAGGGAGGAGAGGAGAGGATTAGAAAAGTAATCTAAGACACAAGTCCTATTTTGGGGGGAGACTGTTAATTAGTATAGCAGAATAAATACAATAAAGTGTAAAAGGTAGACAAATACATCTTAATCAAACCAAGTTACAGTCATAAAATCTGTCGCTTTTTCCTTCCCATCAATACTCCAAAGGAGAAATATGAGGTGTATGGGATATGTCAAGTGAATGACTAGGATGAGGGCTCCTTGAGGCAAAGCTTGCCTTATTTGCTTTTGTCTTTTCACCTTCTAGCTCATGGTACATGATAATTGGTAGGTGCTTACAAAATATCTTTTTAATGAATGATAAATTTACTCTTTGGTAGGAATGCTAACATGTAGGGTATTGTGAATTCAGCTTATGATCTCTTAAAATTCACATCTTTTCATAGCTGATCTGGATGCAGATACAAAAATTTCTGGTAGTGCTCTTTCAGCTGCACCATACTATCTTCCTTAGACTTCCCAACTCGATCATAATTCCTCTCAAGATAATAATCAAAGACGAAAGACTTGATTTTCTCTGTTGCAAAGGAAAGAGGGGTAGGGGAGCAAACATTTTCAATCATTGCTTTCTCATCATTCACACCAAGTATTTGAAGATCTTTATCAGCCTTTTTTCTAAAGAATACTTTGCCCATTATAGAGTTTCAGTTGTTGTCTATTTTTGAAAGCAAGACTGAATATTATTAGTAATTTGACCCCAGAGTCATAGTCTCATAAAAAAGTCAAACTTCTTCCCATTAGGACACTTTCCAATACTATCAAAATGTTCTTGCCATAAGTGATAAGAGTAAGTATATGAAGAAAAATTGCTTGATCATCTCTATCTGGTTAAAGGCTAATAACTCCCATGAGCAAGCCTAGAATTTAAAGTGTAAAATCTTCACATTTGTTTAATTTTTCCTAGCTAAATTTCCATAACTAGTGTGTACACACTAGATTTACTAGTGTGAATTATCACATGTGCAGAAAGATTTGTGGTTCAAGTCACCTGTAAACGGGCTGCTTATTTTGTCTGTTCATTCTATTCATCTTGAGATGTCGTTATGAACATTTGGACCCACCAAAGTCAAGTACTTACCTATGGGCAAATCTGGAGGGAATCTTTAATTAAAACTCTAAAAACAACAAAAGTTAATTGAGAAAATCTGAATGTACACCAGGGAGAGAGAAATATATACAGTTAAACTTAACACAACCACACACGATAAACTATAAAAAATTGGAAGTATAATGCTGGCATTGAAGTAAAACATTATTTCTTCCTTTCTTCCACTTTTTCCAAAATGAATTTATCATATTAGTCACAGAGGATGGAAAGATATTTGCCCAGAATTCTGAGTATCAATATTTTCAGCCAACTGCTGATACCATGAGATGCAGATTTAATGAATGGACACTCCAGTCAATGTGGGAGCTCTGATCACTCCTGACCTAGATTAAAACAAAGTCTGCCCTCTGTACTTCTGTACGAGAACCAAATTTTGGAGGAGACTGAGTGGCCTCCAGGGCCTCTTGCCCTGAGGTATAACTGCTAATATTGAGCTTCAGCATCTTTCCACTTGATCATGAGTAGAGAGTTAAGGAAGCATTAAAACAAAACAAAGGATACCAAGATAAATAAATACCTATTCCCCTCAGCAACAAGAGCAGATTTATCCTGTGCTGACTGTCCACAAACTTGAAGAAGAAACAACCCTAAGAGAGTCAATTCAAAAGAAAGCTAAAACCTAAAGCCGAAAAAAAGGTGACTAGGAACTTCTTCAAACCAAGATGCAGTAACAGGGAATGAATTTACCTTCCCATCTGAAACAAATAAAATACTAGCAAAATATATGAAATAGTATTTGTTAAGTCACTGGACATCAGGCTATGAAAGATATAATCCCTGAAAAATGGGAAACTAACAAGATTAGCCCTAATATTACCCTGTTTACTACTTTGAGAGAGCTTCCAGGCCGCTATGCACTAAGGGAAGACCCAGATGAAATGCATCAAATGCCCTGAGTTGAGGAGACATTTCTAAGAGGCTTAGGAAAGCAAGACATCTGGAGTTAAGATAACATAGAAATGACAAAAAGAGAGACAATTCTGGAGGTTTACAGAGGGTCTGCCTCATTTCTTCAGCAGAGTGCCAATCAGCACATGCATGTAAGAAAATTACGCAAGGCCAAGGAAAGAACCACCCATAAGGATTAGAGGGAACCGGACCTGGTATTAACACAGCTTCAGTAACAGTGCTGTTTTCACTGGCCAGACTGGTAATCTTCATAATTCATGGAGTGTTGGGTAGATTATTCAGAAGGGTCTTGCCTCAGTAGTGGGGATTAACATCAGACTAAATGCTGCTCCAATTCCTGACAAACAGATCCTAAAAGCAAGACCCAAAAGATCAAACTGTTTTCAAATAACTTCATCCCAGAACAAGCTCAAGAATATTTATAGTAATACAAAAATATCCAGCATCCAATAAGAAAAAGTTCACAATGTCTGACATCCTATTAAAGATTACTAAATAAGCAAGGAAGCAGGAAAAACAACTCATAATGAGGAGAATAATAAATCAACCAAAACAGACCCAGGACTGACACAGAATTTTAACTAGCAGACAATGACATTAAAGCAGTTAATATAACTCTATTCCATATGCTTAAAAATCTAGAGGAAACATTGGACATGTTAGGTAGAGACATTGAAGATATTATTTTAAAAGATATAAAAATTATAGAGATAAAAACAATAATGTATAGGATGAAAAATACACTGATGGGATGAATAGCAGACTAGACATTGTAGAGGAAATGACTAATGAACTTAAAGGCATAGCAATAGGAACTATCTGTAATAAAACACAGAGAGAATGTAAAATTTAAAAAATGAACAGATTATCAATGAGATGTAGCACAATTTTACATACATAATTTACATGCAATTGGCATACATAAAGTAGATGAAAGAGAGAAGGGGCAGAAAAAATGATTGAAGAAATAATGGCCAACTTTTTCTTCAAATTGAATAAAACTAAAATTTACATTCATTTTATTTTAGGTTGGTATACAAGTAATTGCGGCTTTGAACCTTGAATTTTAAATCACTATTACTAGTCTCAAACACATCTTTGTTAATCAAAATAGGAACTATTACAGTCAACACATTTTTGCCAATGAGAAATAAGTTTGTTTATTCCTGTAGCATCAAAATCTGTGCCTTGGGATTCCACGACTATTGGAAAGCATTTTCTGCGTCCTGCTGGTTGTGGAAGTGTTTTCCCTGCAGAAAGTTGTCAAGATGCTTGAAGAAGTAGTAGTTGGCTGGTGACAGGTCAGGCAAATATAGCGGATGAGGCAAAAGTTCGTAGTCCAATTTGTTCAACTTTTGGTGCCTATGTGCAGTTGGGCCGGCATTGTCGTAGAGGAGAATTGGGCCCTTTCTGTTGACTAATGCCAGCTGCAGGCATTGCCGTTTTCAGTTCATCTCATCGATTTGCTGAGCATACTTCTCAGATAAAGTGGCATTTTTTTGATTTTCAGTCAGCTCATGAGGCACCCACTTATTGAGCTTTTTCAGCTTTCCAATTTGCTTCAAATGCTGAACAACCATAGAATGGTCGACATTGAGTTCTTCAGCAACGTCTCATGTAGTGGTAAGAGGATCAGCTTCGATGATTGCTCTCAATTGGTCATTGTCAACTTCCAATGGCCAGCCACTGCACTCCTCATCCTCAAGGCCTTGTCTCCTTTGCAAAACTTCTTGAACCACCACTGCACTGTACGTTTGCTGGCAGTTTCTGGGCCAAATGAGTTGTTGATGTTGTGAGTTGTCTCTGCTGCTTTATGACCCATTTTTAACTCGAATGAGAAAATTGCTGAAATTTGCTTTTTGTCTAGCATCATTTCCATTGTCTAAATATAAAATAAACAGCAAGCAATAAGTCATTAGCAAAAAACATAAAGTGAGAAATGCACATTAAAATGATGTGTAACATAACCACATTTATTTAAGAATGTATTCCAATATCAAATGGCAAATTTTAACAATGCTAGAACCACAATTGCTTTTGCACCAATCTAATACTTTGACATATGTTAAGTAAACTGTGTGATAACATAAGAACGAGGCCCAGAAAGGAAGAAACGGAAGTATACTGTTTAAGGTTCTTATACTTTATGTGAAATGGTATAATATCAAATCAAGGTAGACTGTGATAAATTAAAAATGTATGCAATAAGCCCTAAATTAACCACTAAAAGAGCAAAACAAAGAGTTATAGCTAATAAACCAACAAAATAATTGAAATTGACTTATAAAAAGTAATTAATCCAAAACAAGACAGAAAAAGGGGAACAAAGAACAAATGAGACAAATAGAAAACAAATAGCAAGATGGTAGATATAAATCTGACCAATTGTCTAAACAACTCAATTAAAAGGCAGATTGTCAGATTAGGAAAAAAAACAAAACAAAACTAAGATTCCATTGTATGCTGCCTATAGGAAACACACTTAAATATAAAGGCACAAATAAGTTAAACTATATGATGGGAAAAGATAAAACCAATCTAACACTACTGAAAAGAAAACTGGAATGATTATGTTAATAATTATGCAAGGGAAGTAAAAGCATATATTTATACAAAGACTTGTACACAAGTGTTCATAGAAACTTTATTTGTAACAGCCAAAAGCAACCAAAATGCTCATTAACAGGTGAATGGATAAACAAATTTAAGCATATTCATGTAATGGAATATCATTTAGTAATATAAAGAAATGAATATTGGTACACACAACATGGAAGAATCCTAACATAATTATGCTAAGTAAAAGAAGCCGTACGTACGGCTTAAAAAAGTAAAAGAGTACGTACAGTATAATTACATTTATATAATTCCAGAAAATATGTTAGAATGACAGAAACATATCAGTGTTTGCCTGGGGATGGGAGTGGGGACTGGAAAATACAGCAGGAAGTGATTAGCAAGGAGCATGAAGAAACTCTTGGGGGCAACAAATATGATGATTATCTTGATTGTGATGATGGTTTCATGGGTGTATACATATGTCAAAACTTATCAAATTGTACCCTTTAAATATGTGCAATTTACTGTGTACCAATTATACCTTAGTAGAGTTGCTCAATTAAAGAAAAAGAATGTAATTAATATGCTTCATAACATCATAGTTCAGTCCCTAAGATTAAGTGGTGTCTCCTTCCCCAATCCATTCTAACACTTCATTCTTGAGGATGAATTTATGGGGAGAGAGAGGGAGAAAGCCCCTTTTTTATATACACACACACATATGTATGTGTGTGTGTGTGTGTGTATATATATATATAAACAAACAATAAGTCAAGGGAGAAAATGAGGAAGGTGGGGAAATGTACATAAGAAAGGCAAGTTGGAAGCCAGATATGATGTTAGGAAACAAAATACTTAGTGTACTCACAAAATGGACTCGTAAATTTGGCTGTAAGCTTTCTAGTGATTAACACAAAGAAGGAAGAAAGTTATTCAAGATGGCCAAAAAAAGAAAAAGAAAAAAGAGTTCAGGGGTAGTATAGCAGAGACTAGACAGGAATTTCTTCCATGGGGTCAGAGAAAGAAGAGATATTTAATGCAACAAAAATATCCATACATCTTCAGCAACACTGTCCAATAAGTACAACTAGTGTTGTTGAACTTTTTGTGTAATGTCCCTCAATATAGGTCAATGACATAACATTAAAGTGTGATTCAATAAAAACAGGATTAGGGGAGGGGGGCAGGTAAAAACAACATGGTCTGGGTTTTCAGTTCTCTGATGGTCTAGGTTAATCCAAGGATATTTAGAGTCTTTAGAGTTTTCAGTAATAGTTAAAGTGAATTCAAGGTTATACCCCCTGAATGTATCTAAAGTACATATATACTACATTGCTGGTGAAATGAACATCTAAAAGTTAAAAAAAAATAAAACATAAAAGTTGTGTTGTCAAAGTAACATAAATGTGTAACTGCTCATACAGGTAGTCAAGAACTATATGCAAGAGAAGGCTCAGGGTTTTCTAAAAAATAATTTGGAGTTCTCTCTCTCATATGAATTTATAGGTGATTACAACTCAAGATCCATACCATAGAACATGCACATAGAAATTTTAGCCTAAAAATCTTCAAAGTTGGTATTACCAAATACCAACTGTGACCATAAAATAGATATAGATCGAAGCTAGAGACCATAAAATAGATACAGTTGGAGGTAAGTAGATGAGGAGACAGGTAGATAGGCTGATAGTTACACTTGTTGATGAATACAATACCTAAATTTAAGTAAGGGAACATCTTAGGAAGCACTTCCAAAAAAATTGACTATTAAATATGATGATATTTTTTACCAAGAAGGTATTTACATGTTGTAGAGTTGAGGAAAGGGCATTCCTTCCATCTAGACAGTGGCGAAGTTCCTGGTGAAATCTTCCAATTTGGTTCTGAATTTTCATTTCCTATTATTTTGCAAGTTCTACACATTCTTTCCTGCAAGACTCATGCTTGTTTTGGCCCCACAGTGGCATTGGCCCCGTTGGTCCCCTATATGTAATACAGGTGTTCCTTGTATCAGACCATCACTAATTACAGTAATTTCTCAGAAATCATGGACAATTCTACAGAATATTCTGAAAACTTTTAACATTTCTTGTTATTAATTTATTATCCTAAAAATGTTTTAGCTGTTTATTTTCATGGTTCTTCTACCTTTAGCCCCTTTGCTAAGCATCTCTAGCTGTCTCAGTGCTCATTCCAAGATTGCAGTATAAACACCTCTGCTTTTGTCAGCAACAATGATTTTCCAATTGGCCCCAAATTTAAGAACAGATTCTTCAGTTGGATAGAACACAAAGAAAGCATTAGGCTCTTCCTGTGACACTCCAGCCCCTGCAAAATTTGAAGGTTTTCTCATTCACACTCAAAACTTTTAGAGTTATTGTATTATTAGTTCAAGAGTCTTGATTGAATTGTCAATAAATATTAAGCATTTCTTTTTCAGTGACTCACTCAGGACTATGAAAATGACTTTTCTGTGTTTCTGCCCTGAAACTTTGCCCATGCATCCTAAGACAGAGACCAAATATCCTCCATACCTGTTTCTCAGCCATCCCTCTCTGTTTCATATTTGAAAGTCTCCTCATTTGCTTCTAGATAAGACACACCTACACAATTAGGTCTCTAGGGTCCCTCCTTAGCTACTTTTGACATGATTGTCCCCTCCATCTCCTGCTATGTCCTAGTCTGACCCCTCCTTATAGTCAGAGGTCCCTAATTTCCCTCTGGTACATAGATCTTCCAATCTCACTACTACCTCATTACCCAAGGTACATTGATGCCTTCACACTGTGCTTTTTATCATTTACAACTTACCATCCTTTAGATTTCACTGGAAGCCTGATCTCCAAGACTCTCCCTATATTGTTCCCAACATTCTCATCATAACACTCTTCTGCACAAATATTTGTGGAAACAGTACTAATACCAAGTGGGCTGGGTCAGAGCAGTTGGTCTGTGCTTTTTTTAGTTGTGGAATCTTGGATAAATCACTTCGCTTGCCTTGGCCTCTCTCTGCTCATCATTAAAACGGGGATGATACTAAACTCATTTAACCCACACAACAAGTTCAGGAGGTTTACAGGAAAGAACTTTGCAAAAGTTCTACTCATTCTTTCTTGCATGACTCATACTGGTTTTGTCGTACTTTCATGCCCTATAAATGTGGGTTTCTTTGTATCAGATCTTCATCATTAATTAGAGCAAATTCTCAGAATCTGTCTTCAATCAATCAGTGTGGTCAACAGACCAGCAGCCATCAATATCAAGTGGGAAATTGTTATAAATGTAAATCCTCAGGCTCTACCCCAGGCCTATTAAGTCAGAAATAGTGGAGGGGGCCCAGTAATCTGTGTTTAACAAGCCCTCCAAGTGACTCTGATTAACTCTAAAGTTTGACTGGCTTATTACCTTCTAATAATTCCATTCATCTGCACTGTTTAGTTCTCTGTAAATTTATTTAGCTACTCCCTTGAGATTGGAAACTTCCTGAGAGAAGGGATATGTCCCAAATGTCTACCCATAGCACTAACTAAAATACTGTTAAAGGATTATTTCAAGGTAAATTATCTTAATATGAGTCCATATTGCAGCCTGAAAACGTCAGTCAGCACTTTAATTTTGGCAAAGAAGATCATTTGGATTTATAATACAGAAAAATAGTTAATGGACCCATTTATTTTTCACAAAATGTTGAAAAAATGCCAGGCAAGATAATGCCAAATGAAAAGCTCAGTTGGCAACTCCTAGACATGCCTCTATCCTCAGACAATTTTCCCGGGACTTCAAACATCAGAAGATGCAGCAAGCAGGGAATGAGGAAAGGAAGGTGTAGGCCACTTAATGAAAGAAGCCCTGAACTTCACTCAGGGCCTTAACATCACAGTAAGTGCACTGACCTGTGCAATGATGTACCAGGCTTGAACAATCGACTATGATAATATTAACAAAGCCAGCTCCTGTACCTATATTCTGATTTTAATTTACATTATTTTTTCAAAGCCAGACTCCCTGAATAAAACGTGGCTACAAAACAGTTGTATACACTACGTAAAAATTCTACAAAGAATAATTGACACTTTTGGAGTCAGATCATTTTAAATTTTAAATGAAAGAGGGCCATCCATATTTTCCACCTGATATCACTCTATGTAGAGGTTTCTGATATTCAGTGAAGTCACTAAAAATACACATTAGCAGAATGAAAAATGATGCCAATTTGGTCTTTTCCAGATACATTTTAGTTTAGCACGATGTGCATCAATATTGGAATTTTTATTGCTACAACCTGGTTATGTAGTATTAGATATCATCATTTGTGCTTTTTTTTAAATAAGAAGCTGAGTGGGTATTAGAATATAGTTTCACTTTGGCTTTGATAGGAAAGAATATGTTCTATATATTGTGCACACCTCACCCTAGAGTTCTTGCAAATAATAAGAAAATGATGTCGTCAGATGATCTTTCTGTCCTAGCACAATCAACTTCCTAGGGATTTCTTGTCATTTTACCTTCTGAAAGTTTAGCATTTAGAAAAATACAAATCCATGAAGGATTCTCAATATTAGTTTTCATCAGCATCTCTATTTCTGGTTTAATTTTAAAAAAGCAGAATAACGGAAAACTGAGAAGCAATATCTTTCTGACTTGTGTGATTACAAAAAGGTCTTGCGTTGGACTCATGAGGCAAGTAAATGCAATCTTTTCTATTATTCTGTCAATATTGACTTTTAGGAAATTATTCCTTTCAATGTAGGCTGGTGCCTTGTGAAGTAGCTTTAGTAATAAAACTCCAGGACTCTGTTGACTACACACATTTATTTTACTTTTTATTTAATATTAATATTTTTTCTTAATCCCATGTTGTCATTTCTTCTTTTTTCCACATGCACTTGTCCTTAAAATGAATTTTCTTGTTTTATTAGGTTTTCTACTATGCTGACTTGATTATTTAGTATTCAAAAACATCTGGGAGCTATATTTTCTCCGAGTTATTTTTTTTTTTTACTCTGACCCCTTTGAAAGATATTCCTGAATGTTTATCCTTCAAGTGTTCCTGATACATCTCTAAAATTACATAATTGAATTGGATAAATTTTCCAGGTAGTTTTAAAACTAAAAGAAAGTAGAAAATGGTAAGAAAAGATGCATTGAGAGCTACCATTTCAGGTTCTTTTGCAAATATCACAATATAAATAATTTTATAGTGAGATTCCTCTAATATCCATATCTACAACATCTATGTTTATTGGGCCAGAAAATATTAAATGGGAGAGCTAAAACTTGTATTCATGAGTATATATTTAAAAATATAATGGTTTCCATCTCACCTTCTTAAAAAGACCCATGAATTTCTGTCCTGTACCCTTCCAACAATACATTTGTGAGAGTTCAACTGCCTGCATAGCTTTGCTGCTCTTATAATTAAGTTCCAGTCCTGACTCTCCACTTTTTCTGCCCCATGGCTATAGGACAACTTCTTTATATGCTACCAAGGAGACCATCTGACTTTGACTTTCACATTTAGATTTTAATTTCCGATTCATCCATTTAAGTATTACATTCCCTTTATCCAATACAATGGCCCGCAACAGCAACTATCTGATCATATATATATATATATATATTTTAGAGACAGGGTCCTACTCTGTCGCCTAGGCTGGAGTGCAGTGGCGTGTATCATAGCTCAGTGCGGTCTTGAGCTCAAGTGATCCTCCTGCCTCAACCTCTTAAGTAGGTAGGACCACAAGCATATGCCACCATGTCCAGGTACCATAATTCTTAAAATTACTATTTCCTCTGTACTTCTCAAATGCTTAAGATATTTCACCCACCAGTGCATTCTGCTCCAACAACATTCTACAAGAGTTTACCACTGGGGAAAGTTTTAACAATTGTAACAGCTACTTTCCATGCTCCACTGACCACTAGCATTGGGGTCTTTATTGCCAGCCAACCTGCAGGCATCCCTAAATACCATCTCCAAAATACCATTTTAGAATCTGCTGTCTAGAACAACCTCCTATATGAACTGTCACAGGTCAGGTTTCTGGAAAAACAAACTCTGAGATGCTGAGATTTGCTCACAGGAGGTTTATTGGGGAATGTTCTTGAATAAAAATACCTGCGGGAGAACACAGAAAACAAGATTGGGCAGAGGGAGAGGTTAAACTATGGTACAGTGGCACAAGAAGCTTGAGCCAATCCAATGGGGAAGCTCTGAAACTGGCATGGCCTTTCAGAGATGCCCACCTCATGGCAAGGAAACCAGGCCTCTGCACACCAGCATTAACCAATACTAAAATGCAGCTTTGAATGATGCAGCATCCTCTGGCCAAGGATAACTCCCAGAGAGGGCACAACTGTGACCTGTCAGTAGCTAACACTCCAGGAAAATGGAGGAATAAGTGATTCTTTCCTGAAAGGGAATCTGGGTGACATAGTATTCACTACATCCATAACATACAAAAAGACTTATAGTCAAATTAGCAATAATAATTTTAAGTGAAAAATCAACTCACAGAAATGAAAATTCAAGTATAAAAAATATGAAAAGATGCTCAACCTCATTAGAAGTTAGGAAAAATCAAATTAAAACAGCAAGATATTATTTGCATTCATTAGATAATATATATTTTTAAAGATTGAAAATACTTAGTGGTGATGAGAGCACAGGGAAGTAGGCACTTCACACATTGCCAATGAGAATGTCTAAGAACATAATTGGACAAATTGGACAGTATTTAATAGCATTCAAATGCAAAAGAAAGTGCCTACTTGCCCCCAATTTAATTTATAGATTTAATAGATGCAATCCCAATGAAAACCCAACAAAGTTGTTTGTGTGAATTGACAAGTTGATTCTAAAATGCATATAGAAAGGCAAAATGTCAAAAATTACTGAGGCAGTTTTAAAGAGGAAAAACAACTGGAAGACTTTCATTACTGATATAGATACTTAATATAAAAAGACAGGAATTAAGATCAGGCGGCAGTGCTATAAAAAACTAACAGATAAAGCTAACAGATGATTCAGAAAAACCCAGAAACAGACCAAATCTATATATATGTGGTCACCCAATTTACCACAAAGATACCAGCCACTGAAATGCAGTGAGAATGGGTGGGCTTTCTGAGAAATAATGCTGGGTCAATTAACTGGATTTCCAAATGGAAAAAATAAATAAATCTTGACCCCTACCTTGCCATATATTAAAGTATGAACTCCAAATGGGAATGTTAAAGTCAAAACAATAAAGTCTGTGAAATAGCACTGTCCAATAGAACTTTCTGAGATGAGATAAAAATACCCTCTCTCTGTGCTGTCTAACACAGTGGCCACATATGATTATTGAACACTTGAAACTTGCCTAGTGTGACTGAGAAACTGAGTTTTTAATTTTATTTAATTTTAATTAATTTAATTTTAAATAGCTACATGTCGCTACCATATTGGACATTGCAATTCTAGAAGATAACATAGAAGAATATTTATGATACTTATTTGATGTGTAAACTTGAGTAGGTCGAACAAGTTCCCATAATTCCCTTTCTAGTATATTTCTAGATGGGGTGGGAACTATGAGGGAGATTCTCTTGCAAAAGTTGAGGAATGGAAGGGAGACAGTATCTATTTTGTAGCATACACAGTCCTTTTCCCAGTTATTCAAACACTGATCTGGGTACTACTATAAAGGGGTTTTGCTGATGTGATTCAAATCCATAATCAGTTGATTTTAAGTTAATCAAAAGAGATATTACAAATGGTCCCCATCTTACAATGGTTCAGCTTATGATTTTTCAACTTTATGATGGGTCTATTGGGGTATTAAATGTATTTTTGACTTAACAATATTTTTTACTTAGTATGTGTTTATTGGGATGTAACCCAATCATAAGTTGTGGGGCATCTTTGTGAGCTTGATTTAATCAGTTATGAGGCCTTTTAAAAAGGATTTAGGTCTTCTCTTAGCTTAGAGTTTCTAATGGCACTTGTGTTTGCAATTGCTCTTCCTTTCCTCCTGGATCTTTCTTCCTAACTGCTGCCTGTGAACAATAAGCTTTAGTTCATGCCTGTGCTATTCCCGCCTGCTGGTGATCTTCCCATTCTGACTGCCTGCCTGTGAATAAGCATCAGCCCATGACTATGGAGTTCCAGTCTGCTCATGATCCTGCCTTCCCGATTGCCTGTTCTGTGAATCTTGGGCTTGCATAGCTAATCCACACAGAATGCATTAACAATAAATGAAATAATTGGCCAATTGTATTCCATTAAAATTAGCAACTTCTCTTTATCATAAGATTATTAAAACAGTAAGGAGGCAAGGCCTAGATATTACATATATATATATATATACACAAATGTATGTGTATATATATAAAATTACATCCAGAAAATATTTAAAAATGACTCCAAGAAAGTGAGAAACACAGAACCCACTTCGTTCTTTATTTTTATGGACAAAAAATTTTAAGACATTTCAGAAAAAAAAGTATCCAAATAGCCAGTGCAAAGATACTCATCTTCATTAATTATCAAGGAAGTACAATCAGAACCACAATGAGATTCACACCAACCAAACTGGCTAAAATTAAAACAACAATAATACTAGTAAAGATTAAAAAACTACAGTATCATGTGTTTCCACAAAGATGTGGAAAAAATGAAACCATTATATGCTACTGATGAGAGTATGAATTGGTATGTTTACTTTGGAAATTGGAGCAAAAGTGGATGTTTTGTGTGTGTGTGTGTGTGTGTGTGTCTGATTTATTAAGTTTTCTCATTTATGATTAGTGCTTTAACTGTCCTGTTAAAAATCTTTGCCTACTCCAAGGTCATGACTATATTCTCCTGTGGTTTCTTCTAGAAGCTTTATAGTTTAAGCTTTAACATTTAAGTCTATGATCCATATCAAATTAATTTTATATATCTGTGAGGGAGGGGGTTAAGGATGATCATTTTCCATACAGATATTCAGTTGCTCCAGATCTACTCACTGAAAAAGATTCCATTTCCTCCATCAAATTGCATTGGCATCTCTAGTTCTGTATATCTTAAACTAGAATTTTTTAAAAAAGGAAGTTGCATGAAAAGATACATAAGATGATCCTATATTTTTGGTAAAAGAATAAAAAAAAGTTTGGATATTTTAATTTGAGAATGTAGAAAGGTACAAAAGCTGACATCAAACATTTCACGTTGGTTACTCTGAACAGCAGCAGAGATTGAAGGGATGAAGAAGCAGATAATAAACCATTTCTCTTTATGCCTCTGTGCTATTTGAGTTGTTGTTATGCACTTGTTATCTCAGTCCTGCAATTTATAAAAGTTATGATAAAATAATAAAGCAAGATAAAGCATCAGCAGCAAAACACAGAATGTGATCTTTCCCTCTTTAAACATTTCTCTTCTGGACCCTAACAAAGTTGCAACAAAGTTATTTGTATATTTGTCCTGGTTGCTGCTCTTAAAGAACTTGTCATCAAGCAGTGGGACCACATTATACCCATCTTTGCAAACCCAGTGCAGCTCTTTCCAGCACAGTGGATAGTTATAACTGGATGAAAGAGGATGAGCAAAGCAGGGTTTCTCCACAGTTTGGCTCCTTAGGTTACATTTCTGAATTAATTCTTTTATGGTAAATAATTATTTCCTTTGCATGAATGCTAGATCATTATATGGCTGTCTTTCATTTAAAAATTTCATTATTAATAGGAATGCAAGCCTTCTAAACTAGATACATAAAAAGATGAGTTCAAAAGGCTAGCTTTGAAAACTAGCTCAGTCATTAACATGGACTATACTTTTTATATTCTAAAAGCCATGCTGAGGATTCATCTGTTTCTCTCTTTTAACTTTTGCATCTAATTAATCTTTGTCTGAAGGGCATGTGCCTGATATTCAAAAGCATGCCTCAGTGGTGCAGATTGACCTTGAGCGAGAAAACAATTTTCACCCAATCGTTTTCCAGCCAATTATCACCAAAGGTACAAAGAAGGAGTATGTATTATGCTCTCCGCTCTCACAAGGGAAGAACATCAAAACATTAATTTGGTTTCCTTAGGAAAGATTATAAACCTATAGCATAATATATTATGAAAGGGAAAGGTATTGTTGATGTAATTTAAATATATCTCTGAATTTTCAGGCAGCCCTAAGGAGATCTCTAAATATTGTTTAGTTGTCTATAATGCATGCATAGTAAACAGGAAACTGCTAGAAAAAGGACTTAAGTATTGAGGTGGAAGTCTTCTATAATATATGTGGAATTTTTACATATGCAGTATAGAAGTCATGCTAATGAGCACTTAACCAAGCAGCATCCTGGGCCCCAAAGAAGGAACATAAAGTTGACAAGAAATTGCTCCAATAAATTGAAAGTTTTCAGAGCAATAAACACTAACACCTACAATGCTACGTGTCTGTCTGAAAATCTGCACTAACACTAGGGACACAAGAAAGCAGCAAAAAATTGAAAATTCGCAGCATGGCAAAAATTGTTTTAGACTAAGGGAAATGTTTCAAACCTATTTACAGGACCACAGTCAAGCGCCCAAATGCAAAGTTAGATCATGGAAGGTCTTCAATGTCTTGTTTTGCAGTCAGTAGTGAGTTGATACGAAGGTGTCGTATGATCAGACATGTGTTTTAAAAAATGAGTCCATCAAAGGAAAAATGACATATAAATATCTCTACAAATGCCCCAAAGGAACTTTATAAAATTCAACATTTCTTATTGATAAAGCCCTTAGTATAAAAATAATTATAGGAATGCTTATATTGAATTTACACTGTACCAGGTACTGTTTTATACATTTCACATATTTTTAAAATACATAAATCCTCACAACAAACCCACATGGTAAAACTATTATTGTAGAGTATGGACCTATTATGGAGTAGATACTTGAATATACCCAGAGTGCAGGGAAGAAGTAGGTGAGGCTGGAAACAAAAGCTAGGATTATATCATGGAAGTTCTTGAATGTCTTGCTAAGGAATAATATTAATACATTATCTTATGCAGGAAAGATGAGTCCAAAGAGGGGTGTAACATGATCAGATGGATGTTTAAGAAAGATGAATCTATGAAAGAAGAAATGCCATATTAACATTTCTATAGATGCCACAAAAGCATTTGATAAAATCCAACCCCTAGAGCTATTAAAATTCTTAATTAAATCAGAACAGAGGAATAATAAATAGCATTTATACAATATATGAAATAGTATTATTTTTACTATATGTTATATAGCTATCTTATCATAGTATAGTATATTGATATTATATAATTAAGCTATTTATATGGCAATTATCATGAACAAGCACTATTCTAAGCATTTTTCATATTTTTAACATGTTTTAATAAATTTAATCATGACAAAACTCTGTAAGGTAATGTTATTATTGCCATATTATTCAGATGAGAAAATTAGTACCAAAAGTGTAAGCAGCTTGCCCAAGGCTACACAGCATGTAAGTTGGCAGAGCCAAAAATTGAAGCAGGCTAATAATTTCTTACATGATATACATCTCAAACCAAAGGCCAGCATCATGTTTAATAGTGAGCAATCCAACGAATTCTCATTAAAGTAAAAACAAGGCAAGGATATCCATTACCACCACCACAAATATCTATTATGGTCTACAAGTACTAACCAATGCACGTAGATATGAAAAAGTAATGAAAGAAATAAGAGAAGGCAGAAAAATTTTCAGAATTTTGTAAATATTATTTTTGAAATCTAAAGGTAAAAAAAATCGGTAAGAAGACTATTCACAAAATTGATAAAATTAATATACAAAAAAATGTTAACTACCTTTACACAAATAAAAATCACTTAGTAAATCCAAAATGCCAGTGCCCTTTAGGCATAGATCACAAGGAACACACGTATAGTTGAACAAGTTGGGTTTATTGCTCATTGCAAAGAGAGGAAAGGTATTAATACAACTTGAGGGGACATCTCAAGGAAAGGGCATTCAGAAAGGTCTTACAGGACTTGGGTTTGTGTCCAGGACTTTTGGGGCAGAGTTCAAGTGGGCCTTTGCTCCAGGTTGTGTGCTCTCAGGAAGCAGAGGTAATTCTGTGATTATCAATACATCTTCTCTCTAAAGACTAAAGATTAGAGAGAGGTCAAAGCTCTAATTGGAAAAAAAAAAAAGCAGCAGACACTCACGTCAGCTGAGATAGGGGGATGCCTGGTCATTTTTGTGGTTTGGCAGAGTTTATGTTTTTTGTCTGTGTTCACACACAATTACGGAGTGCTCTAGCATTTGTCTTGAACCATTAGAGGTGTAGAGTAGTGTCTGATAGTGGTGTTCTGTGTGTGGAGGAGTCAAAACTTTACCTCTCCCAACTGTATTTATGTATGTAGATACAGTTGGATGGAGCACTATGTATGTACTCTCTGGACTACTTTGACAGAGTAGGTTTTTGAATGTAACAAGATAAGTCAACTTGAGCGGTAACATATTTCGGGAAATCAGCTCACTGCAAATTGTTACTGTAAACATTGTACTGTAAATGTTTTGTAGTTTTCCCCCAATAAAATTTTCGGAAGAAAAAAAAAAAAAACTTTACCTCTCCCCTCTTAGGGTTTTATCAGCTGGGCCTGAGAATTAAACTGGAATAAAAGACAGATTGACAGAAGAAAAGCATAAAATTTTGTTTAATATAAGTTTTTTGTGACACAAGAGCTCTCATAAGGAAATGAAGACCCAAAGAATTGGCAAACTCTACATGCTTGTATATTAGGCTGAACAAAAAGAGGTAATTGCAGAAAAGTAACTAAACCAGGAGGCTAAAGAAGATAAGAATTATTTTAACAAGGTCTGTTTATGCAGAATTCATTTGGTTGCAACTTCTCATCCTTGATGAGAAGAATGTTAATTTCCTTCTGGTATAGGAAGGACATCTTCCATATGAGAGTTTTATCTTCTGCTTTCAGGAAGAAAAAGAGGACAGTCAGCGCATCCTTCTTGCACCTGCTTTTTTTTTTTTTTTAAGTGCTTTTAGCTCAAAATGAACCTTATGCCAAAGTGGCATATTTTGAAGTGGCATCAACCGCTACCCTTCATGTGAATTTTTTTTATTCATGTTCAACGGGAAAGGGCCAGGCCAGTTCCCATATATTGAGGCTGCTTTCCTCTTTCTCAAAAGGAATAAAAGATTTCACATACAATAGAATTATACCAGGTAAAACACTTGGGAATGATTTTAACAAGGACGGGAATGTAATTGGAAAGGGACCCACAGAGGGTCTGTAGGCTGCTAGCAATGTTCTATTTCTCAGCCTAAGTGATGGTTACACATTTTTATGTTATAATAATTTATTAAGCTAGATATTTATGGTTTTTGCACTTTTCTCTATGTTATGTTTCATAACATTTAAATTAATTTATTTTAATAATATATTCAATTTAATTTAAACTTACCACATTTAAATTAAATTTATTTAAATACACACTTTCTCAAAAGAACTATTGTCAATAAATAGTAACTAAGTAGAAAAGAGGAACTAGGATGAAACCTTGAGAAAATCCAATATTTAATTTTTGTGTGGAGCAATGCATGTCTTCAAAGGAGACAAAGAACAAGTGACCAAGGAGATTTGAGGAAGGAAACTAGGAGTGTTATGTCATGGAGCCTGTGATAAACTGAATAATGCCCCATCCCCACCAAATACCTGTCCTAATCCCTGGAACCTGTGAATGTTACCCTATGTGGTGAAAGGAACTTTGCAGATGTGATTAAATTAAAGATTTTGAGATGAGGAGATTAGCCTACATTACCCTCGCAGGTGCTAAATATAAGCACAAGTGTTCTTCTAAGAGTGAGACAGGAGGAAAAAAGAAGGCAATGTGAAAACTGAAACAAAGCACTGCATAGTTGCCTTTGATGATGGAAAAAGAGGTCATGAGCCCAAGAATGTAGGCAACCTCCCCAAGCTAGAAAAGGCAAGAAAATGGATTCTCTCCTAGAACTTTTACAGGGAACATGGCCATGCCAACACCTTGATTTCAGCCCAGTAAATTTGATTTTGGACTTCTGACTGTCAGAAATGTGCAAGAATAAATGTATGTTATGACTCGAGAGACATCTTTCAATACATTTTTTAAAAAATAATAAATTCATGTTACTTTAAGACACCAGTTGGTGGTCATTTGTTACAGTAGGAAACAGAAATTAATACAGAACCCAAAAGAAAGTTTCTAAAAGGAACATGTAGCAAACAGTGCCACATGCTACGGAGATGGCAAATGTGAAGTCTATTGCATTTAAAAACGGGGATATTATTGCTGTCCTCAGAGAGCTGTTTCAGCTGAATGAGGGGAGCAAAAGCCAGATGGGAGTGGATGGAGAAAGGAGTGGGAGGTGAGAAGAGCCCTCCTATCACCACTGGAAAGAAATGAGCATCTGAGGTGGTAGGGATAGTTATTCTCCATTCTCTGTCATTCTACACTGTTGGAAAGAATAACATATGTTCTCGGTTAAAAAAATAAAAGAGAAAAAGATTTAGTTTTAGATGGTATAAATATAATAAAAAAGGAATGTCATTGTAATAGCCAAATGAAGAATAGATATTTTCTTGCTTGAGTGACTTGGTAGTTAGGAGTAATATGGATCTCCATAGAAAACAAAGGAACCCGACAGTCTGCATTATACACTCTTATTTTCTGTGTGTTCATCTTCCTTTCCCCATCGAGTTATAAACTCTTGAGGGCAGTGATGTTGAGTTTATTGGTTCTGTTATTGTTTTCCCCAGATCCCTGGATCCAGATCTGCAGAAAAGCTCCCCTTTTTGGGGCCAGGCATTTGCACATCAGGAATTTCTGTATGCTCAGTACTGCACTAGATGTTGTGTATGTTGCAGGATTAATAGAAGGTTCATGTCTGTAGAACCCAGATCCCTTCCAGTGCTGCTGTGAGACATCTTGGTACCTCAGAAACATGAACTAGTGAAAAGGGAGACGAAACTAGGACTGGTAACTCTGGGGAAGTTCTAGAAGCTTGCCCTAGCAAGCATGGCTAGACAGAAAGAAACCCACTCTTCTAAGGGTGTGGCATGTTCTGGAAAAGTTCAGGTATTCTAACCTTGCAGGACTAGTCTTAAAGTTGGTAGGCCTTTGGGAAACTCCAGTTTAAAAGTCAAGTAGCAGGGGTTAGTTGGATGCAAGTTGGATTACATCATGTATCCGAACACTGCCTATTCAAAGGCAGATCTCAAGTAGTGATGGAGGAAGTGAGGCATAGAAAAGAAGTTGACAAGAATTTAACAGGATTTAAAGGCCCAGTTAAGTGGTGGATAGATTCAGGGGGAGACTGTCGGTCTAACTGGGTAGGCTGTTTTGCAGGGATTAGGGGAGAACACACATCCCCATTATACCTACTCCTGAGTCTATGGCATTAAAATTTAGTTCTAAGTTTCTACTGATATTTGGCTGGAGCTTTAGGTATTTATGGTGTCCAGGATAGGCTCAGGGCCTGAGACCAACCTCCGCATAAACCTGCTAGTGGTTACAGGAAGTTACAGGAGAAGGAAAAATCAGAAGAGAGGTCATAAGACAAATAATGACTCCCAGAAGGGGTTTGCATTCAGTCTGAGGAAAGAACTCCAATATTCCTATGAGAAAATAACAAGTGGTACATGACTGTACAGATAGTCACCAATTTCTCTCATAATGCATTCTTATATTTCTGGGAACAGAACATATCATCCTAAAACAGGTCATCTTTTCTCCCAAACAAACAATGTAATAATTGAGATTGTATTTCTAACCAAGAATATGATATAAAATGAATTATAAGTATGAACAGGATGTTATAGAAGCAAAAATACAACTATAAACTTCCATAACAGTTTAAAAGAGTAAAGTTACGTACCAAGTCCTATTTAATGGCCATAAATACATTGTGCACATTGTTTACCCAAAAGGGACTCCAATATACCGTAAAGAATACACATAGCGCATAAAAATACAACTCTCATCAATCACAAATTTGATCTAAACTTTTATACTAAATTTAATATGAAACACTAATAAAATATTTACTTAACAATAATTACATGTGCCTTCTTAAAAAATTGAAGGACTTGGTAAGGGATGGTTTTGCTGAATCATCTCTTTGAAAAGATATCTAGGAAAACTTACATAAATGACTTTCTTTTTCTTTTAATAAACTTTATAATAGTGCAATAACATGTTGAAGATTATCTCACTGTCCTTATGGGTGTTTTAACAAGAGTAGGGTGATAGGATTTAATTCAATATATGTTTATTGCATATCTATTAAAGGGTGGATCCTGTGTTAAATACTAGAAACATAGTGAGGATAGGACACACCTATATTCACAATCCCTCCTCTAGTTGTCTTTTTCCCCTGATCATATGATCTTGCAGTGTTATCATTCGCATCTCTCTCTACATTACTAGGCTATGGTTACTTGAAAACAGGGACCTCCCCTTCTTATCTACATATCCTCAGCTCCTAGCAGTGTGCCTAGCACAGAGTAAAAATAAATGATTTTTGTTCAACTACTGGATATATATTGCCTGTGATTTTTAAATTATTATTATTTTGAAAGTCAGGAGGGATCCAATATGATTTATTTTACCTACCCTTAACTCCTTAAGCTAGTAGAGGTATAATGCCAACTGTTTAGTCTGTAACCAGATATGGGACCAGAGTAGTGATGATGGGAGATAGAACAAAAACCAGAAAGGTTGTTAAAGGCCTCTTTCTTAGTGTTCCACAGCTACAAAGAAGAGAAACTATTGACAGCTATTAGAAGGACTTCACACTTCATTGGAAAACCATAAAAAACAATTATCAGGTCTTTGGCACAGATTTTTCATGAGGAGCTTCAAAACATCTCTCACAGAATTGCTAAGACAGGCATAAAACTGGAAACCCATTGTCTGCTTTTTCTGTTTTTTTATACTTGGATTTTGACAGACTCCAAAAGGCTGGGTAAAGGGAGAGAGAATTGAGGCACAGGTGTTAATTAGGGAGATTTTCCTGGGACATATCAAATGACAGAGATTGCCTTAGAAATAGTGCCCACAATCATGGGCGGTCAATAATGCAGCTACTGTGTTAACTAACGCTTGATGAAGGGGAGAATATTGAGCTTTGCACATGGGGAAAGATTAACAGAGGTAAGGACATCAGTATAGACATGGATTTATAAGAGACCCACGTTTCCTAGGCAGTGAGTAAACCAACTTGTAACAGGTTGGATGTATTGCTTCCTTGTAGGTTAGATACATAGAAAAAAATCAAGAGAAACATGGATCAGGTTCCTGAGATGATTCAATATTTTCCTCAATTAACAATTTATTCCAAGTGTGGGCTCTTAGTTAACATAAAAAATACATGCTTTGGCAACCAATTATTGTTATGAAAATTCCAATTCAAATATCTTCTAATTACTCCTTCTACATATATCACCAGGAAGTTAGTTTTTAGCCATAGCCAATAAGAGCCCACATGAGCATATACATGCAGAAATTTGTGTGCTGCCCTTTTGCATCTGTAGGTTAATGAGAAGGTTAATTTCAGGTTAATTACATGGGGTGTGGGAGATGGGTGAGCTTTCCCACCAGCAGATTCAGCAAAATCCCAAGAATCTGAAAAAAATTAAAAAAGCAGTGAAATGTGGATAGGGAGTTTCCCTGATTTTCCTTCCTATTTGTGCAAACCTGAGCATTGAGCTTCTGGGGCCTCGAGCCATTTTTAAAAAGATGAGAGTGTTTTCCTAGGCTCTGGAGATAAAATGTGGCATCTATACCTGGGGACAAGGCAATTAATCTCATTATAGAGCAATCAGAACTGTTAATCAAATGAAATTCCCAGCAACTCCTAGCCTTTCACAGCCTTTGAAACTCAGGGTAGTTGGATAGTTAAATACTCATTTGGAACAGAAGGAAGCTACATGTGATACAGGTTTTGGCCTTTCTTCCCCAGGGCTAAAAATGGCTGTGCTGCTACACCCAATACTCATCATGTTTGGTCCCTGGAAGTAGACACTTTAGCTCAGCAGGCCAACTAAGTCAGCCACAAGGAAGGCCATTGGGGATAACATGGCAATAAAGTCCACCATAAAGGAAGCTACCAACAGACAACATTAAGTTAGAAAGCAGACTATTATGTATCAAGTCTCCAAATACTTGTTTTGTAACTTTGAATCTTTTCAACGACTCTGCTAATTATTTATGCTCATTTCATTCTGAGAAGATGCTTAGAATGAGAATGTGCCAATGATATACAGGCCACTGAACTTCACACCCAGTAAGTCACCAAAGAAGCAATTCGGTGGAATATGATATAGAAAATCATTATTCCACAGGAGCCAAAAATGAGCATCCTGGGTATCAATAACACTTGGTAGTGTTTTTTTTCTATTCTATGAAGTATAGCTCAGAAGGTGGGATGGCCTCCATTTTCCTTTTAATTGCTGGGTATCTACTAATATCTGACTGTAATACAAATGTAGATGTCAGTTGAATGCTAAATAAATTAGCATTTGTTACTTTGAATCACATTTTAACATGCATACAAAATAAAGTCAAAAATCATTCTCATCTCTAAACAATAGAATGAGCTCAGAAAATTTTAAGGTTATTCTTCTCTTTTCATGTTTTTGCATTTTAGCGCTCTCTTGTTTTAAACACACCAAATCTAATCGTTTTTTTCCCCTCTATTAACATTCTATAATTGTTTAGAATTAGTATCATATTTAATAATTTCTTTGCTTACTGTTGCTTTTTGTATTTTACATGCTGCTTTTGGATTATTGCTACAGCATGTCCTTTCACTCTTTCTGCAAGGTTCTGTGACTAGTAAACTCTTCTGGTTATCATGTAACTCTAATGCCTTTATTTAACACAGAATTCTAGAGTAATATTTTCCCTCAATTTGTAAATAGCATTCTTCTGCATAACTGGCAAAAATTTTGCTACCAAGTTTTCCAGGTGAGCTCTCTTTTCTCCTTGACTACTTCAAAATTTTCTTTTTGTCTTTGTTGTTCCACACATTTATTACAAGATGTCTAGGTATTGATTTATTTTTATTAATTCTGCCTGAGACTCAGCATGCAACTGAGTTTGTATTTCCTCCTTGACTCAAGTGATAAGCCTTTTTCTTTCTTTAATTTCCAGGAGGTAGTTTTTTTTCTGATTATATTTTTAATATCTAGTTTTATTGTACTGGAACAAGGACGTTTTTTAATTTACTGAGGTTTTTGTGCTTTTTCTTCATAAAACCAATACATGGTCATTTTTTCATAACTGTTTAATGAGTACTTGAAAAAAAAGTATATTCTTTATTTTCAAAATATAATTTGATATGTATAAATTAGATCTAAGTAAGTATGTTTGGCTTTTGTGTCATCAAAAAACAAGTGGGCCATACTTAAATTAGGTAATTTGAAGAGATTTTAATAGATGTAATTCACAATGGTATAGGAAGAGGACGGAAAAAACACAAGCATAACTACACAAGAGCAATAACTCAAATAGTGTTTGAGTGGGAGCAGATTACTACATCTAGGCCTAAAGGTGAGGGAAAGAGAGGGGTTACAGACCTTGAGATGGACAGAATATATGAAAAGGGCCACCTGATAGGAGCTGTGGCTTCAGTAGAAGGATGCAGCCAAACTGCAGCAACTCAACAAGGAGAGAGGAAATAAATATCCTGATCTCATTCTTGTTCCATCCTCTGTTTTATTACTAGTGCTCCCTATTGACTGACCCTAACCAGAAGCCAGAGGCAAGGGAACTCCGTGATATGGATATAGTTCACAGAAGAGTTCAGCTTCCTAGCACACCAGAGCAAGATAAAAGAGGGTAGATTGTGAATCTGGAGGGCCAAATTGAATATCCAGCATAATCTTCCTCATTTTTTAACAGTTTGATTTACCTTGGACAATGAGAGTATATTTCATGTTTCCCACTAATAGTGAGTTTCTACTATTGTTTTCTCTTGGAGTTTGTGGTTAAAATTAGCTTCTGCAATATGATCTGTGTATATTCTCATTGTGATTTATACCCCTAGCTTTATGAAGTTCTTTTCTCCGTCTAATTTTACATGTTTGCCCCTGAATTTTATTTGATACTAAGATCACAAACGTTCTTTCTTTCAGTTTATATTTCCTAGTGTACATTTACCAATTCTTTTATTTTCAACTTTCCTGCATCATTCATTTTTATGTGTCTAAAATTACTTTATGAACTATTAATAACATAGAACTCTATTGATATAGGAATTTATCCCGTTTAGATTTACTGGTATGAAAATATATTGTTTTATTTTTATCATAATATTTAATCTTATGTTTCTGAATTTACAATTTTTCTAGTCTTTCACTGTTCAGACTCTTCATATTTTTAGGAAGATCTATTAATATATTCTTATATCAGTGATATCTTTATAACTGTAATTTGTTTCATTTTTAAATAATTTTACATGTATTATAGAATTACAAACATCACACAAATGAAACTTTATGTTGTGCTTCTTTTCATTTAACATGTCAGAATACCAATAAAATTTCTATGTCATGTGTTAACATAGCATTAATAATAAAGAATGCCTGTATAATATTCCATTATATTGATGTGGTATGTTAGTTAACTTACTGGAATTAGCTTATTTCCTATTAAAAGTAAAGCTTCTGTCACTGTTTGATTAAAAACTGGGGCAACTATCTTGAACTCATTTCAAAGATAGAGAAAGTGAGTTAGAGAAGGTGAGTAGCCAACAATCTCTGCCTCACAGGAGTTTCAAGGATTCATGAACTGATGCATGAAAAGGCCTAGGGCTAATAATTTGCAGTGCCCTGTCCATTCCCTGTTTCAGCACTCACCACAAAGGAAAGGTTGCATCCACTGTTTGTCTTCTTTTCTGGTCTGAAATTTCCAAAGGAGCGGGGATTGCTGATCTCATTAACAAATAACCTAATGCATAGAAGGTCCTCCATAAAAATGCACTGAAAACATGGTGGTGCTCAGATTGATTTCTGAATCTTTGCTTGTTCTTTGTATTTCTTCATTTGGATTCAAGTTAATGTCTACTCCTTTCAGCCTGAAGGACTCCCTTTAGTATTTTTCTAACAACTTTAATGGTATACAATTCACATACCATACAATTTACCCATTCAGGATGTACAATCTGATTGTTTCCCTGTATTCAAAGATTTGTGCAACCGCCACCATAGTCAATTTCAGAACATTTTTATCACCTCAAAAAGAATCCCCATATCATTTAGCCAACACCTATTCCCCAACCTACTCCCCAACTCTAAGTAACCACTAATCTACTTTCTGTAGATCAATAGATTTTTCTATTTAAGACTTTCATATGAATAAAATCATATAAAATGTGGTCTTTTGTGACTAGCTTCTTTCATTTAACATAATGTTTTTAAGGTTCATTCATGTTGTAGCAAGTATCAGTACTTCATTTCTCTTTATGGCTAAATAATAGTCCATTGTATGGATACACCACCCTTTTTGTTTATCCATTCATATGATAATGACATTTGGGTTGTTTTCACCTCTTGGCTATTATGAATAATGCTTCTATAAACATTCATTCACAAGTCTTTTTGTCAACATATGTTTTTATTTCTCTTGGGTATACTGAGGAGTGGAGTTGCTGGTAACTCTGATTAGTCGAGAAATCATCAGACTGTTTGCCAAAGTGGCTGCACCATTTTACATTTCACCACCAGTAGTATAAGGGCTCTGATTATTCCACATACCTGCCAACATGTATTATCTGACTTTTTGATTCTACCCATCTGAGTGGGTGTGAAGTAGTATCTCATTGCAATTTCAATTTGTATTTCCTAAATGACTAATGTCATCAAGCATCTTTTTTATGGGCTTATTGGCCATTTGTATATCATTCCTGGACAATTTGATATTTCTTGTAAGACAGGTCTGCTAGAGATTAATTCACTGTTTTTACTTCTCTGGAAATGTCTTAATTTCTCCTTCATTTTTGAAGGGTAGTTTTGCCAGATATATAATTCTTGGTTAGCAGGGTTTTTTTCTTTCTGTACTTTGGATATGTCATCCTACTGACTTCTGGTCTTTCTGGTTTCTGATAAAAAATCAGCTGTTAATCTTACTGAGCAGCACTTGTATGTGATGAGTCACTTCTCTCTTGCTCCTTTCTAGACTCTCTCTTTGTGTTTGTCTTCCAAAAATTTAATTATGATGTGCTTCCATGTGGATATCTTTGATTTTATCTTAACTGGAGTTTGTTGAGCTTATGGGATGTGTAAATTCTTATTTTTTCATCAAATCGGGATTTTTTTGGTTATTATTCCTTAAAAATATTATTTTTTTTGCCTCTTTCCCTCTCTCCTCTCCTCTTGGGATTCTTATTATGTATATGTTGGTTTCTGAGGCTGTGTTCACTTTTCTTTTTTTTCCATTCCTCAGACTGGATAATCTCAATTGACCTATCTTAAAGATTGCTGATTCTTTATTTTGCCTTCTTAAATCTGTTACTAAACCCCTCTAATGTTTTTTTTTCATTTCAGTGATTGTAATTTTCAACTCTAGAATTTCTGATTCTTTTTTATAATTTCTAACTCTTTATTGATATTCTCTACTTTGATGTGATATAATTTTCATACTTTCTTTTAGTTCTTTAGACATGGTTTCCTTTATCTCTTTGAACATATTAAAATAGTTAGTTGAGTTAGAGTCTTTGTCTTGTAAGTGCAATGTCCAGGCTTTTTGGGGGACAATTTCTATTCATTGTTTTTTTTCCTCTTGTGTATGTATCATACTTTCTTGTTTCTTTGCAAGCCTCATAATTTTTTAGTTGAAAATTGAACTTTGAAGTAATATAATGTGGTAACTCTGAAAATCAGACTCTTCCCCCTCCCCAGGATTTGTTGTTGTTTCTACTTGTAGTTTTTGTTTTTTATTTGTTGACTTTTCAGAACTAATTCTGTAAAGTCTATATCTTTGTCTTATGTGGTCACCGAAGTCTTTACTTGGTTAGATTAGTAGTCAACTAATAATTGGACAGAGATTTTCATAAATACTTCAGACAAATAAATCTCACCTAGTCTTTGCTGAGAGACTCTGTGTATGTGTTGGGGTATGCCTTTAATGCTCAGCTAAGCAGTTTATAATTCTGCATTAGCCTTTACTTCTGGCTTGTGCAGAGCCTCCAGACCAGCCAGAGGTGAAAATATAGGTCCTTCACAGGTCTTTCCCAAGCATATGTGCAGCCTTGGACATGCAAATAGCCTTAGGCATGTGTTTGTCCTTCTAGATTTCCAGGAATATATCAGACTTTTTGAAAGCCCCTATGGAATCTAATTCCTCAGCTGCTCCTTTCAAGCTTTTTGATTAGTCTATTGTTTGCTTCAACTGTTATCTAGTGCTTCAAGCAGCTATGAAGCTAAGCAATTGTCTGTAATTTCTTTTTGATAAATGTCTCAAGGAAAATACTTTTCACTTGGGGCAATCTCTGACTCAGGTAAAAGACAGTTTGTAAGTATGGTCTTCCAGGAAACCAACAGGCATGCCACAAATCAACAATTTTTGGCTGAGGTTTTGAAAGAACTTCATCCTTTTTATGCTCTTTCCAGTAGCTTCCAGTTTTCACCATCAATGGGGAATGTTATTTTTCAAGACTATTGCAAAGCTGGAAATCAGAGCATGAGAGCAAGACAAGTTTAAGTACCCCAAAGCTCACTGGTTTACCAAGACTCAGCCATTTTTCTTGAATACACATTCACTGTGTTGCTACAAGACTTTGGTTAATTTCCAGAGTTCTGAAAAAGCTGATTCTGATCACATTTGCTAGTTTTCTCATTGCTTTTATGGAGAAGAGAGTTTTTGGAGGTCCTAGTTTGCCATTTTAGCTCTATAACTGTAAATTTATATAATATTCTTAGTCTTCCACTTCTTAAGCAGTAATGATTATTTATTAAACATGAGTAATTATAAAGTTATTTCTTTTTTCTCTTCCTTTTTTTTGCTTTACCTCTGTTACTCAATTTTAGCTAGTTATATTGAATTTCAGTTTACCATTTATAGTTAACTATGCTTATGCTTCTATGACCTCATTTGCAACTTTAAATTATCTCTTTGGACTCCCAGCAATTACAGATGAAGGAATTAGATATGTACAATACTTCCTATTTTCTTTCTCTCTTCCCTAATCAATTTTGGCTACTTATATTATTTTAATTTGGGTTCCTTCAGAGGTAGACCATGAGACAATGATTCAAGTGTAGCTGCTTTATTTGTGTAGGGCAGAAAACACTAGTAGGAATGTAAGGAAGTAAACAGAAAAACAACCAATAAAAGAAGAATTAAGCCAGCTATCTCTGTGGGTGACTGAAGCTTAATCTTATCAGGAAATTGTGGGAAAGATTGTAATATGCATGCCTTGGCATTCTCTCTCTAAGGATCAAGAAATCCAGGATATTTATTCAACAACTCTCATCAATGGCTTCTCCTGGGGGGATTTAATCTTTGGCATATCTTGAATATTTCTCTCAGGAAAAAGACGCACATATTGGTAGATGGAAGTCAGCTAGAACAAACTGAAGCTGTAAGGCTGCAGTGATATAGACAGGACACTGACAGAGTATTCTACATATATAATTTCCCCATAATATTATATATAACTTTTACATTCAATTTTGTGCTTTATTCTCCCATATTTTTTTAGTTCTATTGTTAAATATATTTAAAATTTACTCTGAGTTCTAGCTCCATAATTTTCTTGGTCATTTCTTTTTTGTCTTAAGCCTGTCCTCCAGTAGTTTTCTCAGGAAGTATTCATGGCAAAAATATTCTCTGTGTTCTTTCATGACTAAAAATATTTGTCTTTATCCTTTTATACTTCAAACACAATTTAGTTGGATAGAATATTCTTAGCTCACACTTTTGCCAAGGTGCTGAAAGAAGTTGTGAGTATCAGTGATTGTTTCCTTCATTTCTTAACTACTGCACTAGGTAGACTAATGTCTCCTAAAAAATCACATTCACTGAGATGCTCAAAATGTTATCTTATTTAGAAATAGAGTCTTTGGCCGGGCGCGCTGGCTCACGCCTGTAATCCTAGCACTATGGGAGGCTGAGGCGGGCAGATCTCTCAAGGTCAGGAGTTCGAAACCAGCCTGAGCAAGAGAGAGACCCCGTCTCTACTAAAAATACAAAGAAATTAATTGGCCAACTAAAAATATATAGAAAAAAAAATTAGCCAGGCATGCTGGTGCATGCCTGTAGTCCCAGCTACTCGGGAGGCTGAGGCAGTAGGATTGCTCGAGCCCAGGAGTATGAGGTTGCTGTGAGCGAGGCTGATGCCATGGCACTCACTCTAGCCCGGGCAAGAGAGTGAGACTCTGTCTCAAAAAAAAAA